>CANYBF010576384.1:0-39301 GCA_948192965.1 Dalechampia spathulata | reverse complement strand
TAATTTTCTCGAAATAATTTCCCGTACACAAGAGAATATTCGGCGGCGGCAATTTATGTGACTCAAGTCAAATCTTGGTTCCCCCCCCCCCCCCACCTAATTTTAGAGCTTCTGGGCTCATCGTTACTCTGAATGTACTTAAGTGGTCTTGGGGACGTGGCCTAATAACTATCGAATAAAAGCATGTGATTAACTGCAGTTCCGGAGTAGATATCTATCTTTCATGACCCAACTCATTACTACCCAATATAAGGCCACCAAGAAATTAGGCCCTTATGTGTCTCGTTACAGCCCAATACTTCCTTCTGTCATGGTTGTGAGCCATATATAAACACCTTTTCTTCCTCAGGCTGCTCAGAAACTCCTCCTGTAATTTCTGATTAATAATGTTGATGAAATATATTTATGTTTTAACTTTCTCCAAAAATCATTCTAAGTCAACGCTAGTGGCTGTATCAAACTATTAGGTATTGTCTTCCGCCATTCGTTCGATTGGTATAAGTACAACTCTAGTTCATGATAGCAATCTAGAATCCAATTATTAGGACATTGTCTCTGATACAGGCTATGACAACTTCATTATCAGCAGCTATAATCACCATACCTTCCTCTTGGTACCAAAAAAGGTGATGCCCTCACCATACCTTCCTCGTGTAGAAACTAGATCTTCTCTTTGTGTTATTACCGGCCAAGAAAGCAACTTTGAAACAGGACAAGTTATTGCAATACTGGCCATATACGGGCTACATGGATCCACTTAATCACGGATTTTATATAATTTCTATTTTATTTTTAGATAAAATCATATGATTAAATGTAAACTCAAGGCATATAGTCTTCCATTGGAAAATCGAATCTCGTAATATTCCAAGCCGAAGCTTGTTACATTATATTATTTTCCTGCTGATGCCACCATCCATTTTATCGATCACCGTAACCAGGTATCATCATCTCTACCTTCCATAAATCACCAGTCGGTGACAAAAAAGGTTGCTCATCTCACGGTGGCCGTCCGGCACGTGCTATCACGTTATCGTCATTAATTTATTTTCACCTTTAGGCACTCAGGAACGAAGCAGCAGCAACCAAGCATAAAAACGAAGCGTCAACAGAAAGAAAAGACCTTGAAATTAAAAGCTGATGGGCAAGAGCCACGTGTCGTTTGACCACCGTCAATCAAAAGCAATTTGACACGAGGGATCACTCACATGCTTCACTGACACCTCCCCGTTTCCCCGGTCACGTGCATTTTCTACACCTATGACAAGAAACTAGTCCGATTAATTGAACGTTTAATTTGATGATTTAAAATGAAAATAAAAGAATGGCCATGATGAGTTAATAATGCAGTTAATTCCGTTAAAGCAAAATGGGGGTTAGTTGACATTAATTAATTGATATATTAAGCAATAGTTTTATTTTTTTTGTTTGGGAAAAAAGTGAAAGCAGTAAATATGTGAAAGCCTCCAAGCCAAGCAACGGCCCAGGTTCCTTTTCTTTTTACAGGCTTTTCTTTTGGTAGAGGACAAAAAAATAGAAAAATATAATAAAAATAACTGAAAAAAGGGCAAATATCTACAAGAGGGCACCTTATCCGGTGATGGAAGAAGCTTACATAACACTAACATGTACATGGGGATTGGCATTAATCAAAAGCATTGGCCGTAGTAGGTAATCAACTCTACACTCCCCGATGTCCGCCACGTGGCGCAGCCGACATTCATCACCTCCCTTGTAAATTCCTTTTTGTTTTCCCCTAAATTTCCATTTAAAACGCCGAGTTAATTAGGGTTTTATGCGCGTGAAGGTAATGAAAATAAATAAAAGAAGCAGAAGATTCGGGGATAGATGGAGGGCGATGCATAAAGGCGAAAGCGACAAACCTGGTAGATCGGTTTTCAAGATGGTTGTGGTGCTGATAACTGGTGTTCAATTGGTAGAACCTTTCAACCTCTGCCTATAAACTTGGTCTTAGCAGGTGCTTTTCCCATTTCCATTTCCACAAATATATTTAAAATATTAAAAAGGGCCTTCTTCTTAGAGTGTAATTAACTCATAAACATAATTACTTGAGGGGAATTATGAATATTAAATAGTATAAAGTTATAATATAATATAATATATATATATATATATATATATAAAGAAGTTGTTGGAAGCAAAAGGAGTACTAAAGCGACTTGAGGGTAGATTTTCCTTGAAACTAATTAAAGGTTTTAATTTGTTTATTAATATTTTCTAAAATTATTATTTAAGTTATATTGGAATTTTAAAAAAAAAAAAAAGAGAGTAAGTGTGTTACATACTTGATGGTTTCCTCGTCAAAATCCTCCATTTTAGGTGTCCCCTTCCGTAGCAAATAAACCCTCTCTTCCTCCTTCCTTCTCTCTCTCTCCCTCTCACTCTCATCGAAACCACAACTTGTCTCACACTCTTCCTTCCTTCTTTCTTTCTTTACGCTTACCTTCATTTCTTCCGTTGCTCCTCTCTGTCTTTCGATTTCCTCATCAACAATAATCGATCAATCAACCAAGGTGAATAATTTTCTTCCATATATATACTCACATGGAAGCACAGGCCCCCGACTTCTGTAATCAAACAGCTGGGTTTTGCTCTAATCAAGAAAAACGTCATTCTTTGGATTCTAAGCTTACTGGAGACCATTTCATCGTCGAGGACCTTCTCGATTTTTCTAATGACGATGCTGTAATTACCGATGCTTTCGATAATGTCCCTGGAAACTCCACCGAGTCCTCCACCGTCACCGTCGTTGATAGCTGTGATTCCTCCCGTTGCCAACCTTGCTTTAATGGTGCTGATTTTGGGTGCCGTGGTTTTGATAATGACCTTTGGGTGCCGGTAATTGTTATTTACTTGATTGCATTCACATGCATTATGAAATATTCCTCTCTTTCATGGCAGAAAGGACTTCCCTGCTTTCAGTTTTTCTTGAATTTTCAAGAACGTGACCTAATTTTTTCAAGAATTTCAACACTATTATTTTCTTTATCAAAAGTGTAAAAGCCAAATGCTATGACTGATTGAACGGTTTTCTTTTCTTTTCTTTCTTTCTTTTTTTGTGTCCATGAATAGTACGATGATTTAGCAGAGCTTGAGTGGCTGTCAAATTTTGTGGAGGAATCATTCTCCAGCGAGGACTTGCAAAAATTTCAGCTAATATCCGGCATGAAAGCTATACCCCCAGATGAATCATCAGAAACTGGAAATATCCAAACTGGCAGCCACAGTAACCACCATCAAGACAACAATAGCAGCGGAGGAGCAAACACTAACAACAATAACAATGCAACGCTTCACCATGAAATGTCAGTTCCTGCCAAAGCTCGTAGTAAGCGGTCACGAGTCGCACCATGCAACTGGGCATCTCGACTCCAACTCTTGTCTCCAACAACCTCATCATCAGAGCCAGAAAAGGTGACGGCCCAAACCCACCATCCAAAGACGGTAAAAACTCCGGGAACGAAGGGAAGAGACGGTGGGGAAGAGAACGGAGTAGGAAATAGAGAAGGGCGAAGATGTCTGCATTGCGCCGCAGAGAAAACACCACAGTGGAGGACAGGACCCATGGGTCCAAAGACACTGTGTAATGCTTGTGGAGTGAGGTATAAGTCGGGTAGGCTTGTACCCGAATACAGACCCGCTGCCAGCCCAACATTTGTATTAACAAAGCACTCGAATTCTCATCGGAAAGTAATGGAACTGCGGCGGCAGAAGGAGATGGCAAGAGCTCAGCAGCAACTTTTTCTTCACCATGAGAACATGGTGTTGGAGGTATCCGAACGTGATGAATACTTGATTCAGCAAGGCGTGGGCCCAGATTTCACTCAACTTATCTAGTTAAATTATTCGTAGTCAGGATTTGGATTGTTACAGGGGAAATTCGTTGGTTAAATTGTTCTAATTTTCAGTAGGGTAAATTTTACCTAACTTTAGTAGTTGGTTCTTTTCTTTCATATTTTTCGCATTACAAACGTAAAAGAAAACAACATATAATGGCCGACTTGTTATTAATTTAATGCACAAGGGTTAATTAATAAATACCATCTTAAATATATTGTTGAAGACTGCGTACCCATGCATTTCTCTTCTCGTTTTCTACAGACTGTTCATTCATTTTTTCTCAATTTAAGGTTTTTGGACATTTGCTGATCCCTGTACCATGTTCTTTTTCTACATTTATTATTACTGTTATTGTACTTTGTGTACTTTTTCCATACTCCAAATATTTATCCACCCCTTCCAATATTAATAAAAATGCAACAGAATACTTGTACTTGTACGAGTGTAATTCAGTTGATACTTGGATGATAGAATTGGTTTAAGTTAAGTGATAGAATTGGTTTGAGTTTTCAAAATCTAAGGTTCCAATATTGACAGGTGTGATAGTTACCTCCAGGACGGAGGTATCAAGATTTGGCCCAATATAAATGCAACAGAACATGCGGTGCTCACATGACCCTCTTCCCTTCCCCATATGCAGCAGTCTGTCTGAATTTACGTAAAAATTGAGGATTTTTTTATATATACGAATAACACTGTACATGCGCATTTAATATTCTAAACGAATCTAATGATTATTACAGTGAAAGATGCTTCAGAATTTTATTGCAATAAATAAATAAGAGGCATGTACTATGGAAGATAGTGGTTATATATAGGTCAAAGATGGCGGTCCATAACAGAGTTATGAAGGATAGATGGGCTTTCATCCACGGAGGATCTTTCCATGTCATTGTAGAAGAGACTGTCTTCTGACAAAATGACTTTTCTACCTAAGTTTTTATTTTTTATTTATTTCATTAGAAATTTATCTCAGATTAATCACTTGCAACATTTTTATATCGTTAGTGATAGTCTTGCTGACATGGTACAGTCTCCATCCCGCTTCGACTTTTCATGTTCCAAAATTGGTGGACGGTTGCTAGCAGCAGATCATCCTCCAACAGATATTGAATGTGAGATTTCAATCCACGATTTCGAAACCGATATGCCCCCATTGAATTGCCACCCAGTTTCAGACTGATTCCCGTAAGATCCTTACGAATCATGTTTGGCGACTGGGCTGGTAATCATTGCAATTTTACATCATCGGTTCTTCGTTTCTAAGTTACTCCCATGTGAAAAAGATAAGATTAAATCCGTAGTCTAGGGCCGCCAATAAGATACTTCTGTTGATGATGTTTATCCTCATTAATTAGTGGTACATCAATATCTAGCGAATTTGTTAACAGAACGTGAAAATCAGCTCAGAATCACCAAAATGGTGTCACCATTTCTGCTGTGGATCGAGGGGAATTCGAGTTCCATGTGACCATAAGCTTTTGCATGAAGAATCTCAGCATTGGCAAATAAGGTTAGGTTAGAGAAGAAGACAAAGATCTGCATGTGGGCGTGAAAGGACGTACAGATCAAACGGGAGAGCGAGGAAGCTTTTAAAAAACAAGTCTACTGCTAATATGTAAACTAATGCTGAGGATGGCGAACGTTTTTGGACCATATCTGATGAGCTTCCCCACGTGCATTTCACGTTACCTGATGGAATAATGCCAGCTTGTAGCTTCACAATGGCATCTTCCTTGCTAAGGTTCTCACTCGGTTCCTGCTAATATGAACTAATTTCATCTGATTTTGACGAAAAAATTTATGAAGATTCAAGCTATGACTTGAAAAGCGTAAACTGAAAAGAAGTCTGATTTGTTAATATAACATTACACTGTCAAATTGATGCCTTAACATATGAGAATGAATGTAACATCTAACAAGTAGTTCAAAAATCTTGCAGCAACCCTCTTAGGTTGAGCCTTTTTACATGAAAAAGGATGACACTTTGAGAGACGATGACTATCAACTGCCCTGTTATCTTCAATCTTGGATCCATCATCGCGGCACGCTGAGACCTAGTTCTGGAAGAACAGGTAAATGCATTTAATTACTAACATTACATGAAATACTTTCTTGCTCAAATTAGACAATTTGTTCCCTAGTAATATCTGCATTTAAACCAAAAATAAAGGAATGTTTGTCTGTAGCAAGTCAGTTAGATCACCAAAAACAAAACAGTAAACAGACATAAATCTTATCGGGGGACTTAGCAAATATCCAAGGAAAGGCAACCATCGGAAAGACTGTTAACATTGATTTGAAAGATTAAAATGGAGTAGCCAGAGTATCATGGGCCAAGCACACATGATGAATCAAAAGATGCACACGTATTAAGTACTAAATCGCAGGTGCAAAATTCAGTCTACCCACTTGAAAAGTGAAGTGGAGATCGTAAACTAACAGCAGAGACAATGGTCACAAACAAGAATCCTTATTTAAGTTTGAAAATTCCATCAAACAAAGAAAGACGAAATGCTCAAGATTCTAAAAATCTTAGACTTGGACAAGAGTGTCACGCAAAACCATGAGAAGTGAAAGTAACAGTCCAAACAGTCGACTCTAAGTAACATGAGATTAAGACTCAGTTGAGGTGATTTGAACAAGGTTCAAGACACTTTATCAGTTGCTTCCCTTTTTAGTGATATGTTGGATAACAGCTTTCAATTTAGAAAATTTGATGTCATACTCCTTGATCTTTGCCAAAGCCTCAGTTTCTTATCATTCTCCAAGATGAACTTGAGACTTAAATAAACCCATCACAAATCTTGGTATAGCTATTTCAAGAACATTTCAAATTCAAAGGTCAGTCCTAAAAAGGGCCAGATACTAAATGGAACTGCTCCACTCTTCAAAACCCATCTTCCCTTCCTTTTCTTAGATGCTGAAACTTGAAAAAGAAAAAGAATTTCCCTATAAAGTCGCAACACCCAAAACATTCCTCCATACATAGCATACAAGCCATTTAACGAGCAAGAACATGAAACAAGGAATGGAAATTTGCTGATATAGTTTATACAGAAACGATATTTTCTATTCATATCAATGAGATTCTAATTATAATCACTTGTTACAAGTAATGCCATATCAATACTAATCATACAAATACTCCCTTTGAGAATAGAAGAAGCATGTCTCATGATTGAATGTCAACTGTTCTTTTTGAGATTTAATGTCATATTCATGCAATAGCAAAACCATGAATATTTCACCAGCTCACATTGTGGCAGGAAAACAACTTATTTATTTCTGATCAAAACTACTAACTAATCTATATTATTGAACACTTTGCACTCTTCTTAATTATTTAGATATGCTTTCTTTGTTCAATGATATAAACCTTCAATTCCATCAGAAGATGAACATGACTATCCCATCCATGCTTTCTCTTCATTTCCATTATGATTTTGAAATACCAAACAATTCATTTCTTTTCCAACAAAACAAACAAAAGCGTGATGGTTAAAACTCAAATATGAGTAATTGCATTCAGAATCTAATAAACATATTTATCAACAAAAACAAAAGTTAAACAGCGAGATGCATCAATTTCAGAATTGAAAAGGTTGCTTACACATACAAAAACTAAAGTTAATATCAAACTCCTGGATTTGCACTGCAGAGCATACCCTGAGACAACGACCTGGAACTTCTTGAATCAATGCCAAGGCAAGATGTTAGCCTGGCTGAAGAGACAGCTGAGTGCAGTGGAAGCAGAGATTGAAGAGCACCCAATTGAGCAAGTGACCTGAAACCCACAACCCAGCTGTCAAAAATTCCAACTTTTTATTATTCAAAGACAACCTACGTATGAAATCATACTGAATTGCATAAACTAACACAAAATTTTTTAAAAAAATTACAGAAAGAATTAAAAGATCTTACCTTGAACATGTAACAGAAGAGCGAGAAGAGATGAGAGAAGGAGTGGAATTGGGTTTAAGTGCGGGCTTGTTAACAGTGGATTTGAGGAGTGAGAGGGTTGAATTCGTGATAGATCTGTAGCGAGACGCCATTGAAGGGATTTTCGGGATCTCTAAATGGTCTGTTGAAAACTTGAAGGGTTTCTGTGAGGTTTTGCATTTTCTTACTTCTTTTGTTTGTATTTATCAGCAGTGCTCGAAACTACGTCGTTTAGATGCTCTTTTTTGCCCTTTCTACTAAGGAAAATGAAGACATAGCTTGGCGTTGAACAAACTGCAGGAATTGTTGTCAAAAAAACCTTAAATTAATATACCGGGTAGTTTAATCAATCGTTAATCATATTTCCATTGGATGTTAAAGAGAAAGATCATCCCTACTATTTATACTGTGGAAAGAATAAAAAGATAAAGCTCACCCGCAGGCTATAACTTTGATCACTTGCCAATGGGCTAGTGGCCTAAATGGTTCAGAAGAAATGTCGGGTTCTGAACGTCATCCTTTGCCCTACACTGGAAGAAAAAGCTTTTACCACTGAACTGTTCTGTAACATGATTCTAATCTAATTCCTGTATGTTGGTTGGTTGGCTCATGTAGAACAAAAAGGCTGAAGGTAAGACAAAAATTTGGAGAGCCAATGAGAGTGTATAGCGAGTGTTGGGCTTCTGTCAGGGCCACCGCCCGAAAGAGTGGTTCCAAAATCCACCGAGTGCCTTGCACTATCTTCCGGAAAGGGAAAATACGATAGCAAATAAAAAAGCTCTTACTGAAATAAGCTAAATAACTAATGATTGTATTTAAATAAACTAACAAAAAGAAGGGGGATGATGAAATTGGCATAAAATCAGTTTCGATATTCATTGTAAAGCCATTGAAAGCAAGCATAGCAATCGGAATTAATATTAGAATGTATATTCGTTGGGGTTGCTTTCACGTCGACCGTTCCTTTCACCCAATAAAGAAGAAGGAACTTTATCCCATATCATTCTCCCTTTTAATGTTGTTGATAATGGCTCCGGAATCTTTGACATCTTCACCCTCTTATATCATTATGCTCTATTTTAAAGTAGTATTATTTTAATAGTATTAATTTATTTTTTTTAGTTTATCATAATTTCGATGTATTTTTATTTGACACGTGTAGAGTTCAGTATTTCAGTTGGTTCAGGTATTGAATCAAACTAAAATTTTTTTTCATTTTAATATTATTATTATTATTATTATTATGTATATAATTTTGTTAATAAAATTATTTTAGAAAAATAATATATGGAATAAAATATAGGTAAAAAGAGAATAATAATAATAATTTCTGATTCTAGTATTATATAATTAATTGATTTATCATTTATTAACAAATTTATTTAAAATTGTGATATACTTTTCAGATCACCCAAGCAGTCCACGTCGTAGCGTGGGCATTATCGGGTGGCTAATTTGTACAAATTGGTCCATCAAAAAAGCGACATGTCACAATTATATGGTTAACAATTATATGGAACTGGAATGATTTGATTGTTATGATCCGACGGCTAACAAAGCTTTAATTACAGGTGTAATTATATGGTTACCCGGCAGTGAACGTTGCAGTGGGCCCTCTTAATTTTATTGCATGCCAAATTTCATACGCCACCTCATCACCTAAATTTATTTATAACTTTGTCACGTAGTTTTTATTGATCGTTAGGATTATGTTTATTCATATGTTAATTATAATAATTAAAGATAATTATATATTAATTCATATAATTATGACTTTTAATATAATATTGTGATTATTTTTTTTAGATTATAAAATAAATGAAATCTTTAAATTCAAGTGAAATTTCTTTTATTTATATATATATATATATCTTAAAATATGGAAAAGTTATCATAAAAATGATGCCAAATACAATAATTTCTTGCTCCTATTCAAATACCCATTTAATTTTTTATTTAATTTTATTATTTTATGCTGTGTGTGTATTTTAATACTAAATTTAAATTTCCGTTTGATTTTCTAATTCAGTGGATTTGAATAAAAATGTACTTATCTTGTTTAATTATTATTAAATAGATAGTTAAATGAATTACAGCAAGTTTTCTTATTAGTTCATGTTAATTTAAATAAAATATGGACTGTAGACGTTATTTGAATTTAATATTATCTGTACAATTTTATATAGTTTCGTATGAAATAAATTAAATATATGATTGATTAAATAAATTTAATGATGAAAAATAAGTTGCTATAATATAAACATAATAGTTGGAACATGACGATGATTATTATTATCATTATAAATGATTTTTTAAAAAGATTTTGATGTGTATTTTGCAAATTGCAATAATTATAAACTAGAAATAAGTACATGAGCTGAATTGGCCGACTGTCTTCTCCCCCACTCGCTACACATTAGATGACAAATCCAAGAAGAGAGACGGACAAAAGTGTAATAATCAAAAAGAAAAGAAAGATTAACTGGCCCTAACACAATGATTAAGCGATTAACAAGTTGTGGCCTATTAATTCACCTTAATAAACCTTTTTATCTTATATTAAATCACCTTAGTTTGTGCATTATTAATTATAACTAATTAATCATTATTATGTGTCATTTTTAAATACCTATTTTTTCAACGTCATCATACACTATGGCTGCTGATTGTTACCTCCAAAATATAAAGCACGTGACTTGTCAATCCATATAAATATATATTTAATTTGAAATTTGAAATTTTTACTTTTTGTTTGTTATTAATCGTAAATATTACTGGAAAAATAAATATAGATATCCCAACTATGTAATATACACAAGCGGATCCCATACCGTAGTTACGAGGGGGAGCAGTACGCTATTACATGAATGGGGTGATATTGGTCCACGTGTTCGGAAATGGACGTGCCGACAGTCGCTTTCGCTGTTCGTGTTTTGTCCTTCTTTCCCTTTCACGTCAAAAAGACAGCTACCTTGACCACCCCACGGCCCCACCTTCCTCTCCGTCTGATTATTTCCACCCCACCACTTTTTATACCGCCACACCTGCTCAAAGAAATATTAATTATTTCTTTAATTTTACTAGTATTTTATTGTATAAATTAAGTATCAACATAAATATTTAATTTATCCTAATTTAAAATAAAAAAATTAGTGGAATTCATTATTTAGTATAATCTATTTTAATATAAATGACAATCTTTTATAGCAAAAATTTACAATTATGATTAATTATTCTATTTGCTTGATTTAGTTTTCTTAATTAATATTTAATTACATTTTAATAATATTTGATCAATTATTTGGCATATTTCCCTTTTCAATCATTTTCAATTTGATTTATTGCATATTAATTCATATTTGTTTTCTATTATTATTATTTTTAAAAAAAAAAAAGCTATTCAACCCTCCAGGTGTCAAAGTGTTAGTTACACTCCAACTTCCAGCAAGGTTGAAAGCTCTACTACTGAAGGATCCAGCTACACGCTGGGATGGCCTGCTTGCTGATGTTATATATTTATAACAACATATTTCTACATTAATAAGTTTTTTTGATTTTAAAAAATACTTTTTATTGTATAATTTTTCTTATTAAAAACATCAACTTAGTTGTTCAACAATTAATTTTCAAAATCACAATGACAGAGGAAGAAACTACAACAATGCATCCAAAATATTTAATAAAGTTTATTGTATAAATAAATAATTATAAATTAATTAATTACAAGTTAACAATATAATATATATATATATATATATATATATATATATCATGTTTAGTAAATGTACTAAAATAATTTAAAATAACTCGTATATGAATATTAGTATGAGTTTTTAGACTCTGATATAATATCAAAATGTTGAATTTATACAATATTATTGAAAAATATGTTATTAAAAAAATAATAGATTCATTTATAATTTTAGATTTGAAAAACAAAAAATTGATGAAGATTGAACAAGTAATTAATAATTGATTTAAATGTAATCAAATATGGAGAGCATATAAAAAAATAATAATATAAATGATATATAAATGGCTGAATAATAAAATTATGGTTGTATAGGGGAAAAAGGTATATAAAAGAAAATCTTTGTAATTTATAGAGAAAGGGAAGAAGAAGGAGAAGGAGAAGCATAGAAGAAAGAATGCTTACAGCTCATTTGAAAAGGCAACTTCTGATAACGAAGCTTTCCCTGCATGGATTTATTGGCATGATTTTGACACCCTTGCTCAATTACTCAACCTTCCCTCATTGTTACTTTCATCATACATACACACACACGTGTATATATATATGTTGAATTTCAACATGAATATGGAACATCTAGTATAAGTAATATGGAATATATATATAAATATATATGAGCAACTAAAATAATCAATAAAGCATGCTAAGATAGCTGGATCAAAACATTCTTTTCCACATAAAATGATGGGATGATGAAAGAGAATCGTCTATATATGATTGTCAGCAGGAATATGGTTGGCAACCCACCTACAGTAATGGTGGCTCATCTGGGCCAAATTAATTTAGCAACCGAAAAAGAAAAAAAAAGGCAATTTGTGTACAAATATTTGGCCTTAATTTGGATCCAAAAATAAATCAATTATTAAATCCAACAAATTAATCCATGTCGATTAATCTTTGTGTACAAATATTTGGCATGATTAATCAGTTGATTGATTTCGACCAAATAATATAATAGCATATATTAAAAAAAATATAAATTTATGGAGTGCATCAAGGCTTATTTAAAATGAGATATCAAAGTCAAATACTAAATTAAAAAACATGGATGAGTGTGTCACGCATTTATTTGATGTGGAATTTCTTCTTAGGGTGTGTTTGGCCATGCCGATTTTTCCAAAATAAATTGGGATAAAATATTTGTCTGATTTTTCTTTTTCTTTTGTGTATTTGCCTTTTACTAAGATTGAGTATTTATAAGGCTAACTAAAAATGAAGAAATTTATTTTTATTTTATAATAATATCATATCATTATGATTATTTATAAGAATATCAATTTTTATAAAAATAATGATTTTATATTGCAAATTTATATCAAATCTTGAATAATGTTATTTTTTATAAATTTTTTAAAAAATTCATTACTTTTTCAATTTTTTAAAAATGATACTTTGAGAAATTTTTTTCATTTTTCACATTTTTTGAAATTTATGGAAACAATGAGAATTTTGGAAAATATAAAAAGGGAATTTTTTTTTTAAAAAAATGTCATTTTTAAATTTTATAAAATATTTATAACAGATTTAACAAAACTTTAATATAAATTTCTAAAAAAATTTTAATACAAACTTGCACATTTAACATATATAATTTTTAGAGAAAATTTAATTTTTATATAAATTTTAAAATTACATAATATTATTATAAAATAGAAAAGATGATAAATAAAAAAATAAAAAGGATGCAATATTTACCATATCATACTATTTTAGTGGCTTATCATGAGCAACTAATTTAATTTAGTTTACAACACAATATTAATTAAAGTGTATATTTTTGGTTCAACCTATATATATATATATATATATATATATATATATATATAATATATTAATTTAATGATGATTCTTTTTATGATACAGAGAAGAATGATTTATTTAAAATATTTAAATATGTTTCTGGATGTGTGTTTATATGATTATAATGGCAGACTTATTAAAGAAAGGTTATGGAAGATTATTGAGCAGGGAATAAGATGACAAACTGCAATGGCAGTTGTTATCATGTCAAATTAGTAAACATCCCCCCCAGCATTGTCTCTTTCTCATTTTGGCAATTCCCCATTCACTGTTATCATTCTTTATTATTTAAGCAATTCCACGTTCTATAATGGAGTGACATTTATTCTATAATTTTTATAATTATCCAACATACCCTTTTCAACCTTATTTATTCTCCTTTCACCCTATCATCTCCACCCTTTTTATGTATAGAGAGCCTCTTGAATTTAGTGAAATTGGGTACACTAAATATTTCAAAAAAAAATTAAAAAGTAGTAATTTTCATAATTAATTGGAAAGTATATTTTTTTGATGTATCGAGAAATTACTTTTAAGATAAAAATAATATATTTTCATTTATAAAAATGTAATTTTAGTAACACATTGATAGTGAAAGAGAGTTGGGTTCCCTTCATTCAATGTGCAAAACGTGGGAAAGACTCTCCAACGCCATGAACAACATACACACTTAGATATGTATAACGTTGATTTGTAGTAGTAGCACTTTGGTGTGCTTCTGAACATCGTGAGTTCGACCAATCATTTATTAGCGGAGTTGCTGAGCCTTAAAAAATCAAAGTGGTGAAATATTAGGCAAAATTGGAAGTTTGATATACATTATGAAAAGGGTCAAAATCATTTAAAAATATGAATGACGGTGGATTTCAAGAGGAATTGGATTGAGATGATGATGGGGTCATTTCGCAAAGAAATGGAGAGCATGGCCGGCCTATCCGATCACTCAAAGTTGATTTAATGTTTGTAGCCCGGGAAGAAACACGTCAATTAACAACCTTAAAATCTCCTAAAATCATGCACTCCCTTTAATATATTCATAATTATTTCATTATACGGTTAATATATTTATAATGCATGGTGGGTCGAGAGTGGAGGCGGATGCGAGTGGGTTATGATTTCTAATCCTAAATAATCAAAGATTAATAAGCGGTGAGGTCAGCACAGAAAATCTACAGATTTAGGGTAATTATCATCATTATCTTATTTTTATTTTTAGTATAAAGTCATTATGAGTGGGTGGCAGAAGCTTCACTTGCGAATTTTTTTTTTTTTGATTAATTTAGTCGGCAAAAATGGAAACCCAAAAAAGAAAATCTAAAAGAAGAAACATCGACAGGGAAAGAAGTTTAAAAAAACCCAAAAATAATAATAAAAAAACTAATGCACATATCCAATTATAGCAATGATTTTTAATATATCTATTTTGAAAGATTATGATTATTTAATTAAAAGAGATATGCTTTATTATTTTAATGCATGTAGGAGAAATTTATAGGTTAAATAAAAAAAAGTATTTATTTATAATACGTACGAATGAGTTTCCACTTTCTTCCACCAACGAAGGAAGGAAAGGAAAGGAAAAATACATGAAAACGAAGAGAAAGGAAGGAGGGAAAGAAACAACACACGACAGAGAATTTTAAGTCACAATATTTACAGAAAGATCGCTGCAGAATAATTGTGGAACGACTTAATTAATAGTCCCGTGATACTCCTTGCAGAAGATATTACTGCAACTGCTGGTGGCGATAATGGGCATCATCAATCCGTCCACAGCCACCGTCAAATCATCAAAAAGACACCCCCCACCGATATAATTCTCCTCCTGCTGCCACGTTGGTGGATAAACCCACCCATCAACCGAGTCGACGTATACAAAATCACCCTTCAACTCATCCGTCTCGTAACTCGTTCCAAGACTCGGTAATTCCACAATCTCACTAAGGTATTCCTCCTCTGGCCCTGTCGCTGTTGTTGTTGATATATCCATAGCAGATACTAGTGACGATAAACAAGAAGCTGTAGAGGATAACGAGAGCGAGGAGGAGGAGGACGTCGTTTTTGTTGTTGTTGTTGAATCGATTAAGTTTTTGTCAAACGGATCCATTTGTGCAGCTTTAACGGCTGCAGCTTGGACATCGCGTGGAGCGAGGGAGGCTGGACGTGGTAGCAAGTGAGCCAGGTGGGGGAAGTTAAGAATGGCGGAGTTTCCTTTGATGCTTAAAGCAGCCACGTCATGGGCTCTTGCTGCCATTTCAGGTGTAGGGAAAGTACCAAGCCAAATGCGAGATTTCTTGCGCGGTTCACGGATTTCTGACACCCATTTCCCCCAGTTTCTCATGCGAACGCCACGATAAACTGGGTGTTTGTTTGTATCTCTTACGCGTTTAATCTTTTTTTCGTTTGGGTTTTCTGGGTGTTGTACTTTTAATTCCTTTACTACAGCTTCTTCTTGTCTTCCAGTTTCTGCCATGTAGTTAGTACTTCTGTTCGAAGTGGAGTTTGTTGAACCTGGTGACGATGGAGGTGACGATGTTGACGACGACGACGAAGACGACGACGAGCATTCAGGATTATTCCGAGTTTGATGATGAGTCATTTCTCTGTTATTGTTCACAGAACCACTAGTGACTGACACTCCTTGTTCTTTCTTTTCCTGGCAAATCTCTAGTCCTTGAAGATGATAGAAGCAATATATATTCAGTAGAGCAGAATCGAAAGATTGTTTGTTTGTAAAATGAAGAAAGCAAGGGCCATTGACCAGTAACCGTACTAGTAGTGGGTGTTGGAGATAAAAGAGAAAAGAGATATAATAGAAACAAGAAGAAGAAGAAGGAGAAGAAGAAGAAAAGGGGTTTGTGTAGATATGGACTCGGCAATTTCTTTTATTTCCCAACAGATAATATAAGCATTGGGAGAGAAGAGTGGACCCAAAAAAAAGAAATGGGTCAGGGTTGAAAATTTTTATTCAATAATAAATATTCTAAAAACAACATATTTCACTATTGATCATATGATATATAATTCATGCACAGCTTTCCTCTTTTAATCTTGATGATTGTTAAAAAGAAAATGACTTATCTGTTATTTCCCATCTACGAAACAAGTGATTTTCACAGTCACCTTCTTCTACCCTCCCTATGTCTTCCCTCTCTGCCTCTCTCTGTACATGACAAACATCTCTCAGTCACCATTGCTCTGCCCTTGCGTTGTTATTGACAAATCTTCATTATCGCTTCGTTAAGTTCATAAATCTAATGAATGCCACGTAAATGATTTGTTTTCTCATTTCTCAGTCACTGGCCACATCATGCATGACATGACTAAATATATATTATTCACGACCTGGGTGGGTGGGTATGCATGTAAATATGTTTCCATTTGTTCTTCAATTTGTTATATAATATTTAGGTGTCTGGTGGCTAAATATATATATATATATAAAAAATATCATGTGGGTTGATGTTTTCAAATACCGTATTAAGTGGCTAGGGTTTTCACTAACAAACTCTCAAGTCAATACGAAAATGAAGAATGGCACTTTCAGCCAATTAAACTACCTACTAGTCTAACCCATCCCTATTTCATGGACGACTTCCAACTTGATGCTTTTCATTTATTGCTCAATTGTACAATTAAATTAAGCTTAAGCCCTTCTTAAATTCTTAGTAAAATTCCAAGAATGTTCTTGGATAAATAATTCGAAAATGAAGTAGTACAAATAATTGATTGATACCTTCATAATATAAGAATTGATTTGACTTCAAATTGAGTGGTTTCTTTAGGATTCTAAACCATTGTTTTGCATTGCAACTTTAGTAGGATCTCAAGACAAATTAGTGGAGATTTGGAATTGATTGAACAGACCAATAATTTAACGAAGATTGATTGCATACTAAGAAAATACATTGTCACGTTGTCAAAAAAGAAAGTTGATTAAAAACAAGTGGATGCAAGCTATCAACTAGAAACTGATCACTCTAATATTGCTTGCTATGATTTGATAAGGCTATCTAGTTAAATAACTATCCTCATTTGTTGAATAATTTTTAATATTTCTTTGTGACGGTTAATACATCACAATAACATATCTATTTATATTTTTATTTTATTTTATTTTGCATGTATATAGCTGTTTTGAAAAATCTGTCTTGAATTAGAGTAATGATGCCGGCAGAAGGAAACTAGCTCAAGGTCAGTGATATCAACAAAGAAAAAGGAAAGAGGAAGATCCCAAATCAAGAATAGTGTAATTATAAACTAGCAGATGAAGTAGAAGACAAGAAATGAAACAAGAAGTACTGAAAAGCATTCATTTATGTCTACCCTATAATCTAAGGGCATATCAGTTTGTAGGATAGCTTTTCATCCAATTACATCCTAACTTACTTACTATTTCCCTTATCAGCTTCCATCATAATTATATCTTCCTTCTCATGTTTTTAAAAGTTAATTTTTTTTGAATTAAACTTTAATTTTAAGCATGTTTTATTTAAAATATTAATGCTCTAAAAGTCTGCAATGATGTTTAGAATAAATTCAATTATTAAATTATCCATAAATATGTATATGTAATATACTTACTATTTATGATTTTAATTTTAATATACATATAGTTATATAATATATCAGTAAATATTGATCATATATTATTATGAGATGAATTTTATTAAATATCCCTTTTGTATTTCAAATTTAAAAATCGTATTATAAAATTACTAATATCGAGAAAATTTTGTTATCTCTTTAAAATCTTATTTGACTTGAATAAATTTAAAATACACGATAATAATAATTTGATCGTATTTATAAAACTACATTTTATAATAATTCAAACTAAAATTAAGATTTAGTAAGTTTTTCTAAAAAATAAAAAAACTTTTAATTTGGAAAATTTTACTAGTAATGACTAATGATTACCATATGTATGGATGGAACTAGAAGTGTATTTAACCCCAATTTTCCTAATAATAATAATAATAATAATAATAATAATGATAATGATAATGATAATGATAATGAATGGCTGTGTGATTGTGAATGGAACTATTGAGTGAGTAAAAAAGAATCCGACGCATATTCATCATAATATAACCTTTTGACTCATTCAATTCCTTTTTTGGGTTTTGGTAAAGGAATTAAGAAGTGATGAAAAGATAATGAAATCATTTTATGTTACTTAAAAGAGTTTTGTTTTGCAATCAACTCGGTCCCATCTTTCCTTTTTATTTTATTATTTATAAATTATTTAAAGTTTAACTTCATAAAATTTCATTTAAATTAAATAATACTCAAATCGTTTAAATTTACAATACGTCAAATTCACTCTGTTATAAATAAATAATTTAAACTTAAATAAAATAAAGCTTCAACTAGACTTATATACATCTCTATTTTCATGTATTTTGAAAAGCATTTGATTTAACTATTTAAAAATACATGATGACAAATTTAATATATGTATTTAAAAAATTATATCATTAAAATTAAAAAAACTTTAAACTATGAAAATTTGTATGCAATATATCTTATATTTCAGAAAAGGAATACAATTTAATTTATTCATTTACTACCATTTGGTATCTGAGCATCAAATTATTATAAAAAATAATATCATACAGGTATGGATTAATAGTTCAAATTTAAATAGGATAAAAATTAAATTAAAGAAATAAAAAAGAAGAAAAGTAAGAAACATGTAGGGACTTGAACATTATGGTAAAAGTATATTATTTTGTGTTTTGAGTATGCGGAAAGATACGGACAAGAACAAGCGACATCCTACAAAATGACAAAATAATAATAATAAAAATGGAATGCAGATTGATCATCCACCAGAAGAACTATGAACGACATCCATCATTTTCTTCCCATTTTTACTGGACTCATGCCTGCAACATATACAACAGCTGTAAATAAGCTACACGATAGAAGTGTACGGCAGACAATGAGTGGCCTTTGCAAGATTGATTGATGGTATCATCGACTCCCGCTCCCACTACCAGTCCTTTCCAGACAAATCCCCTTGACAAATTTAGCAACCATTGACGGATTCCCCCTCCCCACATCCCCTTTATAACTCTGATTCTTTTATCATCGTCATTATGCAAGGAACATGATTTTTTTTTATCCTTCTTAATTATTGTTATTAAGAAATTAGTAGATTTCTATTATTTGAAAAGTTGTAAACAGGTATTGATGGAGGCGCCATGCAGTCAAAGTGTTCATCTTTTTTCACCTGCAGGCTTGAACAAACATCAGCCTAAAGAGGGAAGGAAGGAGGGAGGGCCGATACCTATAAACAAACAAGTTTTTCTTCATTTAGTGATACAGTGGAAACGATAAAGACAAAACATGTTTTCCTCACACATATCTGTTTACATATATATATATATATTGCAGGTGCAGTTTATGGGATAGCAAAATTCAGGCTGAATCATGCGGATTCACCGCTTGTTTGTCCCATGATATTTCCCATACGTAAATTAGCATGTCTTTGTCCACCAGATTGATTTCCTATGTGCCTAGTGAAACACCATATGTTTCTCTTTATGGTTTTTTATTTTTAATAATCTATTAATATAAGATATATATGTTAAGAAAAGTCAAAATGAGGATATTTTCTTGAAATAAATAAGAATAAAATTAAAAAGTAGGTTTTTTTTTTATTAAATGATCCAACCTTTATGATTTCCATAGGTGAGATTTCATTTATAATAAAGTTAAGGAATTCTTGCATGATGACTTCTTTGGTTGGTGTAGGAATTTTATGAGAAGAAGAAGCTACTAAAAGGTGGAAGACGTTATACACAGTGGAAGCTTGTGTTTGTGTTATATAAATGATGCAAGGATGATGGCTTTTGTCTCGTCGCGCATAACTACATTGTTAAGGAAATGACACTGCACCCGCATATCCAATGTCAGGAACGCCCACTTGGGGACATCTCTCCTTCATCGCTATGTATTTCTGTCAATTTGATTGTACACAACCTAAGCATATGACAGGGCACGTGATTCTACAACCCAAAATCTTCATATTATATCTCATTACCTAAGTTCATTGTGATCTTCAACCTGCTGATGGGATTGCAGCGCTGTTAATGGGTTGTAAAGCTTTCATGTTTAATAATGGAAACCCTTGGAGATGAACCCCTTTCCCTTGATCATGCTATACTGGTATGTTCTGCATGCCGTACGCAATAAATGAATATAGTTTAGAAGCTACGTACATTGGAAAGAGCAATGCATGCATGAAAAGAAGAGCAGAAATAGTGGTCACCCATCATTTCTTACACTCAACTGATGCAAATTGGTCCTCCCTGTTTTAGGTTTTATGGGTCAAACGCAAAAAGCCTGTCCAGAGGGACACAGTTTTATAGGGTAATCTGCTAAGGTGAAAAGCTCATCGGTATCAGACTTGGAAGAAAAGTTCTGGATCAATTCCACTGCTTGTACAGTAACAAAGTTATGGATTGCATTCATGCCCTAGTTCATAAGTCCTTTCGCCTTTGTCATGATTCTGAAACCGTCAGGTTCTGGTTTAAAACCTAATAATTTTTTGTTTAAATAAAATTGCAGCGGAAACAAAACCATTCAGGAAATGATGTTTTGGGTCAGTTCATACCAGACCGGTCACAGGTTCTTGTTTTAAGTTTTGAATTGTTCACCTTTGTTCAGAACTATTCATTTGACAGTTGAAGATGAACGGAATCAGAAACTAACATCACCCTGACTTTGAACCAGTTAATGGCAAGGCCGATTCTGACCCTTTGCCAGGGCGAGGCCAAAATGGGCTGGTGGCAGGCCCTTCGTCCACCTTAAAATTCTATTTCAAAGTAAAACAAGAGAGAGCATCATAATAAATGGTTTTCGAACTATATTGTGAGCAATTAGATATAACCAACTCCCACATGCAATCTAGAGAGTACAGACAAGAAATGACAAAGAGCTTAGAAATTGTTTTATGCTTATTGTTTCAGCAAGTTCGAAAATATAAAGAATGTATCCATCTATCAGTTGCAAGAGTGTTCAGAATTCTGCCCCTTTAGCAGTTTAATTTAACGAAATCTAATTGATTGAGCTTCCTAGAAATACTACACTACAGAGAAAATGAAGTGGCTTTTCTTTCTTACTCTTTCCTCCTTTTTGGACTTAAAACAAAGTCGCCGTCATCTTTAATGATTCTCTTCTTGGGTTTTAGTTCACCATTCTTTGATACCTGTTGCCGCTTGTGAGAACTTTCAGGTTTACTACTTGCTGGTTTGGCAGATTTAACGGGAGTTCCCATTCGTTGCATCTTTTGTTTTCTCTGTTTTTTCTCATATGCCCTTTTTGCTCTCTCCGGCGATAGCAAGCCATGTTCCATCATCCTGCAAATTGCAGGAACAAATGAGAAATGTCTGACAGAAAAACTAAACAATGCATTCACCATAGATGACAAGTCAAACAAAATCTTCAAGCATGAAATCGGAACTGCTCGGAATCAAACGGTTCATGTATGGACATAGAATCATCATAAATAACATTCCTTTTCTGCTACCAACATGGGTATATACATCATGCTCCAAATCAGAAAGGATAACTAGGCTACTCTATTGAAGCCAATGATTGGACAAGGAAAAAAAAAAAAAAAACATCTTGCCTCTGAAAAACTAACAGAAAAGGATGCAACAAAAGACAGATATGTTAAACATAAAGAAGATTTTGAATCTATTTAAGAATGTGAGTAGTTTGACTTCATCTGGCCGCCTCAAATTAAAATTAACAATTTCCATCAGAAGAGTTCCTCGTGGGGACAAAAAGATGACAAAAGTAGATTTCAGATTCTTCAAACAGAACCTGTGACTGCAAATGATGAGCACGAGAATGCTTGAACTAACGGAGCAAATACGAGATGAGGAACAGCATCTCAGAAGATGAATGTGTCCCTATATTTGGCAAAACGGGCAACTGTTTATGAGCTTAGAACTAAGAACAATCCATTGATGGTAAGAAATAAAACCAGTTTTAAGTCATGCTAGAAGCATATTAACTCTGAGCGTATTATCACTAGCTTTTGAGATTATGATCTTACTATACGAATCACTAAACAATTGCCACTAACTGAACAGTTGTTTTTTTTTTTTTTTCCAATTAAAACATAAACAAAATGCAGACCTAATAATAACTTGGATTAAGGCTCTAACTGAGCTGAAAAGCTATAAAAATATGAAGGTCAATTAAACCATCTTCAACAGCTCTTTTACATGAGTCTATCTCTACCATTCTTCGTTAGAGTCACGTTTTGGTTGACAAAACATGCAAGTGGCCATTTCTTGATGCATGATGCTTGTAAACGAATCATGTCAAACAACATGTCTAAAATGTATATATAGTCAAAAGTTTTGGAAAACAATTTCAAATGAAGAATTTCAAGTTACATACACTAAAGATACAATATGTGTTGTAAGTTTAGTAATGGTAAATTCAGGCTAACCCAACATGTTTTATTACCAAGCTAAGCAGATGATGATTTGTTCCAAACTATTGTGATGACCCTAGGCATGCTCAGGCAAGCAAGACCTCCTTGTTAAAAGAAACTTTTCAAGCCTAACTAATATCTTGGAGATTTGGCTCCTGAAGCCCATTGGAGATGCTTCTCATTGCATTGTTGAGAGGGAATATGCTATAGTATGAACTAAATAACGAAGTATGTGTAGCATGGACGGATCTAAGATGGAGGCAATGAGGGCAATCGCCTACTTCTTTCTAAATGTGCAAGAATGAACAGGATACGAAATTGGCAACTGAAATTATGTATCTTCAAAGACATTAGAGCAGGAAAATAACATAACTTGTCGATGTCAGAACTTGCATACTCCAACTGCCCATGTTTCCAGATGGCAACGGAATGAAAACAAGAACATAAACAATAATCGCAAAATGCTAGACGGTGTCTGGTGTGAAGAAGTAAAACTCACCAAAATTCTGCCATCTCACTAGTCGGTATCTGTTTAGACAAGGACTCGTAGAATATCCTAAGGGGCTCCCTCTATCAATAGAAAGCAACAAACAATAGATTAAATGCCACGTTAATGCATAAATCATCGTTGTCGATGAACGATTTCAAAGTTAAAAATTCACAACCTCCTCAGGAGGATCAAATCTCTGTCCAGGCAAGGAGTATACTTTCTTCTCTCTTACTCTAGTTTTTGTGGTTGTTGATGTTGTTGTGGTCTTTGATGAACTGGATGTTGTTTTAGATTTTACCTTCTAATTCCAAAGAAAACATTACACATTAAAGTTTCATGATACCTTATGCAAAACCAACATAATATAAAATAAAAGGGTAAAAACATGACATAGATGCCAAGCAAATCACTGAATTCACAGGCAAATCAATAGATTTGACAAACAATCTCCATATCCCAATCAAACAATCAGATGATAGCTTTCCTTAACAGTAAATACTGTATCACAATCAGCCAATGACTCGATATCGAGTAGATAACGAAATTCCCCGAATGAAATAGAAAATAAATCAGAAATCAAGAAACCCAGCTGACCAGATAACCAATTAACAGACCAAATACAGAAAAGAAAAATAATCGAAAATTGATTGAAGTTACAATCACCCAACATACAAATCTCAAAGAAAAGCTACAAGCATTCAGATGGGTACCTCTGTTTTAGTAACAGTTGATGCAGATTTGTGTTTACTACTGGTATCAATCTTCTTGCTCACAGAAGAAGAATCGATCTTTTCCTTTGAAAAACCACCTTGTGAACTGCTAGCCTTAACCTTAACCGCCGCACTCTGCTTTGTCTCCGTCGCCATCTCTCTCTTTTTGTTAATCAAGAACCTCTTCTTTTGCTTCCTGTAAATGATCTCATCAATCAAATTTAACCTTCTTCTTATTTGATCGAAGAATCAAAGAAGCTCAAACATGAAAAATAAAATTAGGTAGACAGGAGGAAAAAAAAAAGGGTTTTTTCTCCCTCTTGCCCTTTATTGCCGTTTAACTGCTTTCAAGATTGTCGGGTAGTTAAATTAACTGATGCAATATTAGTTGTACCTTGTGTTAAAATTGAAGCACGTGAGATCATTTTACTTGTTTGTCCTCACTGTTTATAACGGGATAAGATTCCATCGAATGAAACCAAGGTTATTTACGGTTAATAAAAGAGAAGTTGTAGTATGGATTTAAGCGTTATCGTGCGAGCAGTCATTCTTTAAACGTAAATACATCCCCTCTCAGATTTCCTCGTACGGACGGGTCGCTGATGATGCGTGGATCAATACATGATCGGACGGTTAACATAGTGAGCTGTAAAGGAATTGCTATGATACGGTTCTCTTCGGAGTATAATTTGTATTGGTCAGCATGATTCTGCACTGATTTTAAAGAGAGCCAATTGTGGACACGTGATGGATTGACTTTATGGTTATCTGACGTCGTATTTACTTATTTAATGTACTATTCTCAGGAAATCACGATATTTATACTTGGAAGTCATCAGTTTTCTGTAAATACTGAATGGATTGAGAAAAGGGTAGTTCATGAAGGAACCTGCCATTCTAACGATCAACTTAAATTTTGAAACGAATCTCAATCACTAGCTTTTATTGTGGGTGTAATCCAGTTGAAGAAGGGCAATTTCCCTTTTTTTTCCAATTAAATCTATGTACAGACCAGAAAAAATGTTGATGTCTGAATTATCTCTTTCTTGTTTAGCTGGCTTGCATCTGAAAGACTCTGTTGTGCCAGACTGAGTGAAGTATCATGTGAAAGAGATCGTATTTGATAGGCCTGGCATGCCATAGGAAGTGCTGCTGTGCCTTCTTCACCATCATCTGCAATTGTCTATACCTGTTGTCAGGGATTGAGAGGAGAATGTTCTTCAGATTTGGTATATCCTTCTCCATTACAAAAACTGCGAAAGTTTCCCAGTTCAGAACCTCGAAAAATGGAGGCACGTAGTTGTCAGATATAATCACCGGAACGCACTCGTATAAAATGGCTTCGACGATCCTTGGGCTGTTGACTTCGTAACCTCTAGGACAAATACAGTACTTGCTGCCCTTCATGTGCTGGATGTAGTTCATTTTTCCTCTGGCTTTTGGCATTCGACTGAATATTTTCATGTCAGGATCTTTGTTATTACCCCAATGCTTTAACAGAATAGGCCGTAGATAGCCATGCATGCTACCTGCAAAGAAAGCCAGGATTGATCTCTGAGAAGGAGGCTTGCCACCAATATCTCGAAGAGGATTTTGCGGTGTCCGAATCATTGTTTCGGGCAGAGATGCATCTTTGCCGAAAACAAAACCTTCTTTAACATCAGCATTGCAGAGGGATCTTATGCAATTGGACATTAGATGTTCGGTTTCAGAAGCAGCCTGAGAAAATTGTGTTCATCAGAAAAATATATTTGCCAAACGACATCAACTAGAATTAACCTAAATAGACAGATTTTGAACGCGAAAGCAACCTGTGGAATTGGTAGAAACATACCCAGTCGTGACAAGCGACAAGGAAATGATCCACTCCTTCAGTTCTGTTCCAAAAAGGATGTTTTGCCACGATCAAGTCCAAGTAATTCTTCAAGTACGCAACAAGGTTCTTATGGGTATGTGAATTCGGAACGTATAATTGTAATTCCAAGTTACGAGAACTGAATGGCAAGTAAAACAAGTGAGCATTTTTTGGTTTTTTCGTTACAAACTTTTTGCTAGCTTGCAGTAGTTTCATGAACCATCCCTCGGAAGCATAGATTCCCTTAAGTACCGGTTGATGTAATATGGGTTTTTCTCCTTCTTTATAGATAAATACCTTGAGCATTTCTTCCATTAATTCATAGCTCCTGAAAATGACAAAATATGATAATGTTTTTAGAAAGTAATGCTTCTATGTGCTAAATGTCGTCCCGCTGTATTTCATGAGCGTAAATTACTGCCTACGAGAAGGCATAACTGGATATCAAACAAAGGAAATAAGCTACCTTTTGAACCTGGAAACATTCCAATAAAGATGATCATGAAGTACTGGATCATTTTTAATAATGGGTGCATTCTCGATCTGCAATTTTGCTTGTAGTAGTTCTTGATCAGCCGCTGAAGCCCATCGTGGCCGTCGCTACAACAAGTTTGCAAGTGAAGTTTAAAAACTACTGGAGTGAAACTATTAAAAGAAAACTTTAATCCATGAAAGAGAAGTTCAAAAGTCGGACAGATACCATCATCCTAGGAGAAGACCAACTCTGCAGCAACAAGCTATTCATTTCAGAGACTGAAACCACCCCTGATGTCCGTGTTTCGGGCATTTTCTTCACATAAGAAACAGGAACCATTGAAGAATTATCATAAAATTTGGTGATATCATTTCCCTGTTCACCTGATTTTCCATGAGTGTTCATAATGGGAGTTGAAATGTTAGACTCCATATTCTTCGTCAATGATATGTTAGGTGATGAATCTTCGGGTGGTAAGACAAGCACAGGAGAAGTAAGGCCAGTAGTTGAGTTTGCAGTATTTTCTGGTAAGAAACCGACATTTTTCCGGGAGATGTTCTGTTCAGTTTCCTCTGGTCCAGACCTTTTACTTAAAGAACTGACGGTGTCAGTTGCAGAATTTAGCCGTACCACCTCTTCTCCTCGAGATTCATGTCTTACATCTGAGGTAGCGGTGTTTTCCGACTGGAAACTCGTGTTCTCTTGAGGAAATCTCCTTTCAGCTTCTTCGTCGATGAACCTATTACTTGCATTTGGTCGAACCACCTGCTGAGATGAAGAATCCTTATCATGGTTGTTCATTTCTGAAGATTTATTGGAGACTATACTAGCTTCTGATACAAAATCATTATTCAGATCTGCATCCTTCCCTTTTTGATAATTTTCAGGTCTCTCATGAGTATAATCAGTATTAGTATACAACCGAGTCACGTTATTGACTTGCTTATGATTGGATGATGCACCATCAGCTGACACACTAGCATTTTCAGCTATTTGAGTTGTATGAACAGAAGCTAAAGATGATAGACTGCTGCCAGAAAGTAATTCAAAATGCTGGAACGTTGTTATGACCACGAACGTGGTTCCAACAAGCCACAACAATCTCCAAGTATCCATGGGACACCACCGATGTCGGAAATCTTGACCCATTTGGAAACCAGTTGATTAGAAGCTGCCTCACTTCCAATACTTAATAACATCACTGCATATTTGAAGAGAAATGTCCCTGAATTAAGTCAGGAAGAAGTTTCTTTTGTGAAACAAACAGGGCTTAAAACATGTAAAGCAACCCTCTTCAGTTCAAGGCAGAATACTTCCACTGCTTTTGGTTATTCCATCGATATTAATGAAGTCATTTATTAATGTAAACCGCCATGGAATCATCCCTTGATGACGGGGATGATGGCTGTTGAAATAATTAACCGATTGGTCATCAACCACATAATTACCCTAACATAATTGGAATATTTAAGCAACTTAATCTCATAGAAAGCAAATGTTACACTGAATCAAATGCATATTACCTTTATGCCTTAATCAAATGCTAACTCAATTACCAATTAAAAATTTTCTAAAGCAAAATTCATTAAGACATTGCGAAAGACTTATGAACTTGTAATTGATGTACTCCTTGCAAATTCTTCTGGCAACCAAACAATTTCTAAGCCTAGTTTCTTCATCTCTCTCTCTGAATTCAAACAAAATTTTGTTTTAAAGAATAATTCACAAGAAAATCATAACCAGTTCCTGAACCCTCTTCCACTTTGCGACTAATCAGTATGCACCCCAATGCAATCGAGCGATGAATGAAGCAACACTAAAATTCCAACTCAACTAAGAAAATAAAATCAAATGCAATTACAAAGATATCATCTTGGTTTGCAGAACAATCCAAACAAGCACTAAATTCACACAAATAAAATCCCAGAAAAAAGTCCCTGTATAAAAAAAATGCTATAATTCACGAAATCACAAACCAAATTCCATGTAGAGGAGTGAATTACCATATCAGAGAGAGAATCTTGATTTGGGTGGTGAGAAAGTAAAGAGAAAACTCCTGGAAAATATTTAAATGAAACAATTGCTGGGTCAAGAGTTGCCAGTTGTAGATTCCGATTCCAGCTTCCTTCCTTCACATCACCCACCAAACAGTGCTTTGTTTTCTGTTCTCCATTTTTAGCCCTTTAGAAAAAGAAACAAAATGCAAGCAAATCTGTACCTGAGAGATTTCCAAGAAGCGGGTATTTATGTAGTTGGGCAAAAGCTCGCTTCTTCTTGTTGTTGTTAATCTGTTTACTTCCAACGGTGCAAGAGGTAAGTAGAGAACCGGTGAAGCGGTGGAAGCAGCCATAACTCTGGACTTAATAGAATTCCGATTTTACCCAAATGCCACGTTGTATTCTTGACTTTATTACAAGCATTTTAAACGTCCACGCGCGTCTTTGGGTTAATGCTCGACTTCAAATTATTAGGAAAATGGAAGATTCTTATCATTCTGTTATTGTTGCCAATCCAAAATGATAATTAATTAGTTTAAGTTTTATCGACTTAAGTATTTAATTTCGTAGAATAAATTTAATTCAATTTAATAATTTTTTGGATTTATTAAATTTTTTTATATTATTTGATTGAAATTTAAATAGCCTTTCCGTTAAGATTAATTATAAAAAGAGCGTAAATACACGCGCTGACGATTGAGAGTGAGCCCAATCAGGCACCGGAATTGAGCCATGTTTTAATAGGAAAAGCCATGAACGGCCAGACGTCGGTTGCCATTGGTCAGAATCTGGCGGTGATGTTTGGAAGAATCTCCTTTGTTAATCATTCACTAATAATATAGGTAAAAGTTTTTTCATTGAAGATGAATCATGATTCAGCCGTCTTGCCAGAATACGTCATCGGACAGATCCATAAATATTATTTAAAAGTAATAAAATAAATTATATTACTTTTTTTAAAAAAAAATAATAGACATTTTTACTGTTATACGCAAGTTTTTCTTCAGAGGTTATCGACAATTTTCAATATTTTCAATCCATTTAGAGGCTATACATTTCATATTTTCAATCCATCAAAAAAAATTTAAGGTTCCATTGATTTTAAAAATCATGAATTTAAATTTCATATAATTTACAAATTTTATGAGTATAAAAAGAATAAATATTTAAACAAAACTATAATATAAATAGAAAAATAATTATCTAAATTTAATATGTTTTCAATTTCATAAAGATAGACTTACTTTTATTTTTTCACTGTCTCAAATTATTTTTCAAATAAAATAGTAACATGTTAAATATTTATTATACACTTTTTAAGTCATCTTAAAAATTAAAAATAAAACTAATATTCTTTAATAATTAAAATAAAAGTATAATAGGAATAATACATTTAAATTTACCTTTTTAAGTAAAATAATTAATATTTTTTTAATTTCAATAAAATTAGAGGTGAGTCTATTTTGTGGGATGAAAAATTGAATTAAATAATTTGTAAGTATAAAATGTTATTATTTTCTTAATTCTTGAGGAGGCTTAATAATCTATAAATGATAAATTATATAATTAAATTTTGATTAAAATCATGTAAAATCTGGATGAGGTATTAAAAATGAACATAAACATAAAATACAAAACTTTAGCTTAATTTTTAAAAATCTCTTGATAATAACATGTTAAAATGCTATAAATTATGTAAATTAAATCATAACATTCCAACAGTAAATCTAAAACGAGAATATGCTGTTGGTTTATTAGTAATTTTACAAACAGAAGAAATAGATAGATTTTCGAGTGTTATTTTTTTCTGATTTTTTTCAGACATCACATGTTGCGTTAAATCATGATTGTAGCATATAATTTAGGAATAATTACAAAAATATATAATTTTAATTTTATATTTTTAAAAATATAAGATTATAAAGTTTTTTTTTAAATATACTTGATTTTAACTAAACATATATTTTTTAAATTTTTTTTTCACTTTTACCTTATTCTCTTTGATATATATTCTCTTAAAATGATATATAATTTCTCATAAATTTTCTATTACTCATTCTTTTTTATTTTTATTATATCTTATTCTTTTTTTTTATTCTTCTTTACTTTTCTTTATTTTTCTTTATTTTATTCGTTTTCATTTATAGTTCTTGAATTATATTTTAATTATATAAATTTTCAATTTCACTAAACTCATTTATTTCCTAGATCTATAATTTTCTTTTTCTTTTTTTCTTATTTCCTAGATCTATGGTTTTGATTTTTAAACCCAAATCCAAAATTTTCATCTCAAAATATATTTGAATGTTTGGTGCACCTCTTCTCTATCAGATATAAAATTCAAGAATATGCACGTGGTGATCTTCATAGCTTTTCAATGATCAAAGTTTAATTTTTCTTATTTGACTACCGAATAAAGTCATTTTCCCAACTTGGATTGGTTATATTTATGGACTTTCATTTTCCTAATCATTTTTCCAATGGTATAGATTTTCATTAGTATGTTGGAATCTGTAGCTATAGTCATGCTTTGTTACTTCTTTCTATTTTGTGACTATAATCTTTGGAAGCTTTGTTTTCAATTTATTTCTTCATGTCAATCTATTAATTCTATGTAAATTTCGTGTTTATATTTTAAGTCCATGAGAATTATACATAGAGTTTTATTTAGTTTGATTAGTTTTTCTTTTCTTCTTTGATGGCTTTCTAATAGGTTTTTGTTGCTTGTGTTCTTTTCATGATTTTATAAATTTGGCTAAGTTGTATAGCTTTTAAAGTAGCCATCCAAGTAGCTTTTTCACAATAGTATTGCTGGCATTTTTAGATATTGATATTCCTCTATAAAAAAATTTGAAGAATACAAAACTGATAGAAATATCATTTTTCAAAAATATTATGATTAAATGATTAAAATCACTTTTGTATTATTATGAGTCATGTAAATTATCTCAAAAAATAATCAATGTTGTGACTATATACATATACATATATATGTATGATAGGGTTCAAAAGGAGAAAATGGAGAAATGGTAAAAGCAGATCAAAGAGTTACAAATGTTTGATGCATCAAATAGGGAAGCTAATATTCTCCTACATATGTTAGATGTGTGCTCCAAAATCATGTTATTGACTCTTGAACATGATTTTCAAAATAACTTTTTATTGCTCTTGAGCATGATATGTTTATATACATTCCTTAAAGTAAAGATAACTTCTTAAATTTAACTTTGTATATAATTTTATAAACCTTTTGTATTTCTATGGTATACTTCATATATTCTAATTATATATTTATAATAAAACTTACATATCAGATATTATATTTTATAAAATATATTATAGATATATGTATTTTTGATATTTTAATTCATAAAAAATATAATTTTTTAAACTTTTTTGTATACATGTTGTATACTTCTTATATACCAGTTGTATACTTATAGTAAATTTTACATATTAGATATTACGTTTTATAAAATATACTATAAATACATATATCTCTAATATTGTAACTCATAAAAAATATAATTTTGTAAACCTTTTGTATATCTGTTGTATACTTATTGTATATTAATTATATATTTATGATAAACCTTACATGTCAAAATTTATGTTTCATAAAATATACTGTAAATACTTATATCTCTAATATTGTAACTCTTAAAAGATATAATTTTGTAAATATTTTGTGTACATATTGTATACTTCTTGATACATATTTTATACTTATAGTAAACCTTACATATAAAATATTACGTTTCATAAAATATATTGTAAATACATGTGTTTTTAATATTTGAAGTCATAAAAAATATAATTTTATAAACCTTTTGTATTCATATTATATACTTATTGTATCCCAATTATATATTTCTTGTATCTCAATTGTATACTCTTTGTATATATACATATTTTAAAAAATATTTTAATCATAATTTTTAATATGAATTTTTTACCAAAAATATAGTAAAATCTTTAAAAAATTATGAAAATACAAAAATAGTTGTTTCAAAATATGAAATTAAAAAATTATTTTAAAAAATTTGAACTTTTTGAGAAAGTTATCATATAGGTAATAAATATTGAAAGGACTTAAAATGTATATTTGGAAATCAAAATTGTAAATTATAATTTTTAAAATATTAATTTCCAATAATATACTTTTATATTTTAATAATTTTGAATTTTAAGAAATATTTTTATAGAAAGTATTGTATTAAATATTAAAAAATAAAAAAGTTAAAGAATATCAAAAATTACAAAATTACAAAATACTTTTTATTATTAAAAAATAAAAATATTTTTTATTATTAACAATAATAAAAGAAATATGTTTATAACAAAATAACAGATTTAAAATAATTTATTATTAAAATTAATTTTTTTAAAAATTTCATATATTTTTTTATGAATTTATAATTTATTTTAATAATTTTTGATTTTAAAGAATATTTTTGTAGGAAGTAATATCTTATAAATTAAAAATAAAAAGTTAAAGAATATCAAAAATGAAAAAATCATAAAATATTTTTCATTATTATATAATAAAAATATTTTTATAAAAAAATATTTTTAAAAAAATTTATTATTAAAATTAGATTTCTTAAAAATTTCATACATTTTTTATGAATTTATAATTTATTATGAAATATTTTTTTATTGATAATGTTATGGTATTATTTAAATTATGTTTATTTTAAGTAATTATATTTGAATAGAATTTTATTTATTTTTTAAAATTTTATGAGATTTTATAAATATTTGAATAGAATTTTATTTTCTTGTTTGTAATTACATAAAATTTACTAAAAATATAATATTTTTGTTAAAAATAAATGAAAGTGAACAAAACTAAAAAATTTATTTTCCACTTGATATTTTTAAAAAATCCCCTATAATTTATCCATTTGGACCAGAAAATCGCATCTCGTTTATACTTGCAATCGACAAGGCTCGGAATTCGATGGCTTCTTCATTACCTCGCCTGTGGCAAGTGAATTGCATTAAACTCCACCCTTCTATCTCCGCCAGGTTCTCCAATTTTAAACCCACTTTCAGAGTAAGTTCGTCTCTTCTCTTTTAAACAACGCTTGCTTTTAATGGTAGAATCAGCAAGTTTAATTCATGCGTTTCTTTTATTTTTCTGTTAATTATCTCATGATGAGAAGCCATTTCCAAGAGAGTTCCAGTTCCTTTCTTCCCAAATCGACGTCTCCAAGGCCATCAAGGACGCTTCTTTCAAACTGCTGGATACTTTCGTTGATTCTGTTTTCGAATTTGTTGGCCAGCCATTGCTCCCTTCTCAGGTTATATTACAGCAATAATTCTCTCTTTCGTATATTACCATCAGCCAGCCAGCAGCCTGATCAGAAACTTATTGTCATTCTTGTAAATTTCAGAGCAACTTTGCTCCGGTTGATGAGTTGAAGAAACCTGTTGTTATCACCACCAGGATTGAAGGAAAGGTTCCGGATGATTTTCCTGCTGGTGTCTATATCAGAAATGGTACGCATAAATTTTTCCAAATCGTTACCGGACATTATCTGAATGATGCTTGCTTTCGTTTTTATGTTGTTGTCGAACTAATCGAACGAGAAGAAAACTCTATTACATGATGACAAGTTTTGGAAACTTAACTTGGAATGTTTCCACTGGAAGTATCCTGGCAACCATCCAACAAGACATCAAAGTCTGGCGGACAACTAGAGCACTCGATGCATTTGGCTCTAGTTTTCGTTGTTGTAATCCAACATTCGTCACAGCCTCGCAATGGGTACGGAAGTCGATGAAAGCGGCAGGAGGTGCTGAAACCGACATCTCTAAGACTAATTGTAGTAAATCAATAATTAAAACATTGTTTCAGAAAGATGCTTTCTGCTTCTGTTGGATGGTGCCTTATGTAACAGGACAAAACCCAGGTGGAACACTTGATTTTTTAAACAAAAATAGAAACCAAAGTCAGAGTTGTTATTCTTGCAACCGAGTTTATCGATATTTCAAGATAATTATGGCGGGGTTTCTGCTGCAGGACCAAATCCACTTTTCGGCGGATTGAAGTCAACGGTTTCTATATTTGGGAGGTCAAGTAACATCTGGATAGAAGGAGAAGGAATGGTTCATGTTGTGTATTTCGATAAAGCTAGTGATGGAACTTGGACTGTTATCTACAATAACAGATACATCGAAACCGAATCATACAAGATTGAAAAGCAAAGAGACAAACCATGTTTTCTTCCTGCAATAGAAGGCGATTCATCTGCTATATTAACTGCTTACTTACTGAATCAGGTTTGGACATGCTATAACAAAATGTTTTGGCAACACTCTGACAGAAACAGAATTGGAATTTTGATATTAGGCCTTACTCGTAAGCAAATAGCATCATCTGATTAGTAAGTTTCTGCTGGCTACATGCATGTGCAGCTGCGTTTTGGAAAAATTAACAAGGATCTGAGCAACACCAATGTATTCGAACATGCTGGGAAATTCTACTCGATTGCTGAAAATCACATTCCTCAGGAAATTGACATCTTCACACTTGAAACTTTAGGCTATTGGGATGTTGACAGATCCTGGAATCGGCCTTTTACTTCCCACCCCAAGGTTGTAAGCTCTGCAGACCATAAATCACGTTAACGTCAGCTGCTTGACATTTTTTAATACGCTGGCCTTTTTTTTTAACAGAGAACTCCAGTTACAGGCGAGCTTGTGATAATGGGGGTGAATGCAACAAGACCTTTCATGGAATTGGGGGTAATTTCTGGTATATTTTGCATCATATTCGGTTCGTTTCAGAATAAGTTTTTGCATCATGGAATCCTAAATTGAAATTTCCGAAATTCAGCTGATGGGAAGAGAATGGTTCATAAAGTTGATCTGAAACTGAATAGATGCACACTCTGTCATGATATTGGAGTTACTGAGAGGTGAGAGCAATGCCCTGATAGCTTGTTAACAGTTTTTTTTTTTTTTTAAAATAGTTCTGTCGACGCAAGTAATGTATACTTTTTTGTAGGTATAATGTGATATTGGATTTTCCGTTAACCATAGACATAAATCGGCTCGTTAGAGGCGGCCCGTAAGTACAAATTTGATGATTCATGCATCTAATTTTCAGATCTTTTCCGAGAAAAAAGCTGAAACGGCCACAAGATAAAAGAAAATTGTGAACATGGTATGTAGGTTAATAAAGTACAGTAAAGAAGAACATTCAAGGATAGGGATAATGCCTCGCTATGGTGATGCAGACTCCATCAAGTGGTTTGAAGTAGAACCCAATTGCACATTTCACATTCTTAATTGTTTCGAGGATGGTGACGAGGTAGCTTATTGTTATTGTTATTAGGGTTAAGTTATATGAACAATTAGTTATAGTTATATGAACAATTAGGAATTCCGGGTTAAGTTTCTATTCAGAATGTCAAATTTGATAATTATTTACCTTGCCATGAAGGTTGTATTGTGGGGATGCAAGGCTCTTGATTCAATAATACCAGGACCTGACATGGGATTGAATAAGTTTGAGTGGTTTTCAAGAAGGTTTAAGCCTGTACAAGATTCATTATCAGTTGAAACAGATGATACCCGCAATGAAGATGGATTATTGTTCAGTCGCTGCCATGAATGGAGATTAAACATGCAGTCTGGCCAAGTCAAGGAAAGATATCTAACTGGAACCCACTTTTCTATGGATTTTCCCATGATCAATCCAGACTTCTGTGGTCTCAAAAATAAATATGGCTATGTGCAAATTATCGACTCTGAGGCCAGCTCTGCTTCAGGTGATAACAGTACTCTTTTCTTTAAATTTCCATTACCAGGTTTGAGTATTACAGGATTTTAGGGCTCGAACTTGGAACTTGCTTAAGAAATAAGAACTTCTTACTGCTTTCATCTACAGGTTATTGTTTATAATACTCAATTTTATTTTGTTTAATGTGAATCCTGATGATACTTGTATGCCCTGAATGGTGATTAAGGCATGGCAAAATATGGAGGTCTAGCCAAATTGTATTTTGAAGAGGCAGAGAAAGATAGTCAGTTGGGCGAGTTAATAAAGGAAAAACATCATAAGTTTGAGAAGAATACCTTCTGCACCGGAGCTGCTTTTGTTCCTAAACAAGCAAACCTGGAAGAAGATGATGGTTGGATCATCACTTTTGTTCATGCTGAAGATACAAATGTCTCTAAAGTAAGTTGAATATAGATCGAAATCCGTCTATTTTATGAGACTCTTAGGCAGATAAACCGACCAAGATGCAATTCTAAGTATTGTTCATATGATCTTTACCATGTTGGGAATGATGTACAATTGCTTCTGCCTTGCAGGCATATATAATTGACACAAAGAAGTTCAATGATGAACCAGTTGCTGTGATCACATTGCCTTGCAGAGTCCCATATGGGTTTCATGGAGCTTACATGCCTATCCAATTGCCATTATAGAGAATCCAATATTGTAATAAATTAAGCCTTTTCATATATACAAAACAATTTGATACATTAAGGATGTTGTTTTTAACATATTTATTTATATTATCCATATATATATATACACATACACACATATCTGAAACGTACGCGTCAAGGATTAACCATGCAGAGCCAGGCATATGCAGCGTCGTCTGTTGCTACCCACCATTGTTTTCGTTCTGCACATCACTAAAACACCACGGCATTATCTCATTTCCCATACTTCCTCCTCACCCTTGTTATAAAACTCCACCTTGTATCTTCACTGCTCTGATCAATCACTACCGGCCTTCCACCATGTTCGATCAATCAAAAACTGTAACCCTCTCACCTTGCGGTGAACTCCCTAACCGCAGCCGCAATAGCAAATATCAAATTGATTTCAGTTTAAGTTGCTATTATCTTTTATAACTGAATAAAACTGATTTAATAATTGGAAAGAAACAGTGAATAAAAAAGCCAAAAATTAGTATACATTAAAAAGGAGAGATGAGCATATGACGCTAAGTTGGGTCATTGCATATGAATGCAATAAATAGTTTTGTTCTGTAACGATAAAAATTAAATGAAGTTAATAATTCTTAATGATCAAAGGCTTATTATAAGCATGCATTTAAGAAATCAATGAGAATTATCATAGTAAGAACGGATGTATGCGAGCATGCTGATGTATACGAGCACACCCTGACGCATCTCACAACTAATATACTTATTTTCATTATTCAAATTAATCATCACCAGATATCATCATTTTCCAATATTAAATAACCTTTTTGACTCCTAAATTTTAATAGATTATTGAATGAATAATAAAAAAAAAGAGGGGTGTTAGCAACTTGATGAGAGATGGGGAAGATTCATGAAAAAATTAAAAATCCCTATTATAGACAAATGACTACCGCTATACAATAAATAGAGAAGAGAGAAATGATTTAAATTCGGCTTCAGAAGCAGGTCATGTCAATATCTCTACTCACCGATTCAAGCACTTGCATATTCTTCACTTACAACCTAATTCCCGTAGGCCATACTCCAATCATTTTCCGGCTTTCCATCTTCTTGCATGCATCATGCATTATCCTATCTACGAAAGTGAAACTTGCCTACTTCTTGATATATATACCACCGTTGATTCGGGTGATAAATTTGAGTTTGAGATAGATTAGAAAGAATTTTCTTTACTCTAACTTAATCGATATATATATATATATCCGGTTTGAGGGTATATACACACACGCAAGTCAGTACATGTGTGTACATATATATTGCTAGTTGTATATTGCCCTACACCATAAACAAAACCCTCTTTGGTGGGCAAGAGACTTCACTCTCTCTTTGTAAAGGATAGACGGGAAACAAACACTGAAGACAAAAAAAGAGAAGTAGAAGAAGAAGAAGAAGAAGAAGAAGAAGACAAAGGAATTAATGGAGGTCTATCTTGTGCTAAGCTGTTTCGCTGTTGTTGGGCTTGTCTCCTTCTTCATTAACGTCTTCCTGATAAGGTCATTTCAAGTGAAGAGGAAACTCCATGTTCAAGGTATAAAAGGTCCTTCTCCATCTTTTCTTTATGGGAACCTGTACCAGATGCAGCAGATCCAGTTGCAGGCAAAGAAAGATCGAGTTCCAACCTCTCATGATCAAATTGTAGCATTAGACTACACTTCCGTCGTTTTTCCCTACTTCGAACATTGGAGAAAACAGTACGGTACGTGTATTACTACTGTCTTTGCACTTCTTTATTTATCAGAACACATGATTATTGATAACGCAGTCTTTTTCTCACATCATAAAGAAGTATATCAAAATCCAAATCTTTGGCCATTTCGTGATCTTGTATCCACATGCATCCTTTTCTTCTAGCTCATTTGCTTGCGTATAGCTGCAGAGATTCACAGTTTCTTCTTGTTTTTTTATATCACCATTAATCAACTTTCCATGCTTCCCGAGTTAAAACTCATCATTGAGTATTATGATCTGGAATTAGATTCTCATGGAGTTGTTCTTCTTCTTTCTCAGCATTCAAGAAAACACGTGTATGATACAACCGAGTTTCATTCTGATTATTTATAAAATGATTGCAATGTGTATTTATTCACATATGTTAGTGATAATACGTAAATGTATTAATTGCATTTTACTATATGGTATAGACCCACATAATTTAATATCAGTTCGTATCCAACTCCCTGTTTGCTCTTTCATAGTCACGTCAAGCCATAATTACAACAAACGCATGAAATCAACGATTTTAAATTTTAAATTAATTAGTATTATTACATGCCATGTATTCAACATATAATTCGTCATGCAGCAATCTGTATTTGTCTTCAACACATAAACATAATAGTAGTAGAAGATAGAATAGGAACCAATAATAATATAATCAAAGGGGGGGCGGGGGGGGGGGGGGGAGTAAAAAAAAAAAAAAACAACAATGAACAAGGGGAATGTGGTGGGGGGTTCAGGGGGAGGGGGCCCACACAATATT
>CANYBF010576197.1:0-12006 GCA_948192965.1 Dalechampia spathulata | reverse complement strand
CTGCCGGATTTTTAGTAAAATTAATTATTTTTATAATTTTATGTATTAATATTTTAATTCAAATTTCAAGTATAAGTTTATATAAAAATTTTATTATAATTATATCAAATTTGTCATATTTTAAAAAAATATTAAAATATTTAAAAAACTATATTCAATTAATTTTTAAGTTTAATGACTAAAATAGCTTCGGAATTCTGTAGCTAAATAGCTACAGAATTAGTGACAGAATATTCCGTCGCTATTTCACAACAAAAAGGGACAGGGATTGTGTAGCAATTTAGCTACGGAATTAGCGACGGAAGAATTTTCGTCGCTAAATTCGTCGTTAATTTGCCACGAATTTAGCGATGGATTTTATTTCGTCGTTAATCCTTTGCTAATTTGTCGCCATAAATTTAGCGTCAAATGGTTTACCGATGAAATTTTGCCGTCGCTATTTTCGTCGTAAAAACAAATAGCGACGGCAAAATTCCGTCGCTATTTTACTTGATTTTTGTAGTGTATGAGTTATAATAGGTGGTGTCCAATTCACCATTGATAAAATCTTAGCTTTCCTTGAATTAGATGATGATATGATATTAGGAAATGCTTTCTTAAAAGGACAACAAGAAAATTATCCCTTTGTGCAAAATAAAAATTTTGTCTCTTTTGCAGATGTTAAGATCACAACCCTAGTAAATCCTAAACTTAGACTTAAGTTTATTTTCTACTCTGTCAAAGTATTTGAAGTATGTGAAACTATTCCTTATAAACCAGCTTTTAGAGTGCGAGCACAACATGGTGAGTCTTGGCTAGATCATTTATTTAGATTAAAAGTTGATTCAAAAGATATCAATTGGTATGAAAAGTTGTATCTTAGAATATAAGGTACAATAGAAAGACCTATTGTATGAAGCATGCAATTAACAAGAACAAAATGAGATAAGTTCCTAGTTAAGCTTGTTGACAAATTTAGTGATAGTCCATTAAAGTTGTAGGTTCTAAATAGCATCAAAGCCAAACTAGAATTGAAAATTTTGAACACTATCATTAGAGCCAAAAACATAACCTATTTTGAAGAAATGATAAAAGAATTTGACAAATAGATTCCTGAATTACTTGAAAAAGGTTTGATTAGGGATAGAATAAGCCCTCACTCTAGCCCAGATTTTATGGTAATAAACCATGTAGAACATGTGAGAGGGAAAGCAAGAATGGTTACAAACTATCATCAGATAAACAATGCTACTAAGGATGATGGCTATAAGATTCCTATAGCAGGAGATTATAAATAGGTTAAGTTTTAAACAACCTTCCATTTTTTCTAAGTTTGATTTGAAAAGTGGATATTGGTAGGTTAAGATGGAAGAAGACTCAATATCATTGATAGCATTCAACGCTCCTCAAGGAATATATGAATGATTGGTTCTGCCATTTAGATTAAAGAATGCCCCTTGCATTTTTCAACGTAAAATGGATAATACTTTTAAAGCATTAAAAAAGTTTTATGTGGTTTATATAGATTATGTGTTAGTTTTTAGCAATAATAAAACTGAACACATGAGTCATTTATAATAAAGTGATTGATATCTTTCATAAGGAAGGTATGATTTTATTTAAAAGAAAGATAGAATGGTTCAAGGAATGAGTAAAGTTCTTAGGAATAAAAATAGCTAAAGGAAAAGTATGGTTGTAAAACCATATATCAAAAAAGATAGTTATGTTTCATGATGAATTGGAGGATAGGAAGCAAATGCAAAGGTTTTATGGACTTGCTAACTATCCTCGTCAATTTGTTCAAAATCTATCCAAATACTTAGATAGAATTTCAAAGAAAATGTCAAATAAAACACCTTGGTATTGGGATGATGAAGGTACTCAAGCGGTAAGACAGGTAAAAGAAAAGATAAAAAATTTACCATGTTTAAATTTACCCTCTAATGCAGATAAGTTAGTCTTGGAGATAAATGCTTTAGATAGTAATTAGGGATCAGTCCTTAAAATTAAGGATCGTGAACTTGAACTTATTTTTAAGTATTGGTTTGGAACTTTTAAAGGGGGTAGAGATGAATTATCCAATTCATGAAAAAAAACTCTAGCTGCAAAAAATGGTATAAAAGTTTTTTTTATATCTTTTTAGCTCCTAAAAAGTTTATTCTTAGAATAGATTCAACTTATGTGAGAAGATTTATGAAGCTAAACTTCAAAAAGGTTAGATAAACTAGACTCTTGAGATTGCAAGAATGGTTTAGTTATTATAGATTTGATATTGAATATATTCCATCTGATAAAAATGTAATAGTTGATTCTCTTTCTTATGAACTTGTTAATTTTATAGATGGATCCTGTTGCCAAGGTCAAGCTATGTTAGGATTGCAAAAGACAGGGACATATTGGGAAATAGTATCCTTTCAAGAGAAAGAAAAATAAAAGTAAAAGCTCTAGTCCAAGGAGGATAAGAAAGAAAGCAAGGATAAATAGTCTTTATTGGCACTATTAATGAGAACCATCAGGAGAAAATTTCTCAAATGATGATCTTCTTAGAGAAGAAGAGAACCTTTTTAAGGAAGAAGATAAGGTGATTAGTTTGCTTGATGAGTTATTAGGGAAGTATGACTATTGGATGAAATACTTACAATCGCCACATATGGATACTCCCTTGGAAGCAATAGAACAATCAGGGTGGAAGCATGAATTTGGAAGAGAATGGGATGAACCATTTAATATGGCAAATTATAAAGTAGAATCTAGAGATGCATATCTCTAAGGTATTAATCTACCTGAGGAAGAAATTACTGAATATTACAATACTAGCTTTTTACCAGAAAGGAGTGAAAGTTATCTTAATGGAGATTGTGCTAAGAAATTGAAAGAACCATATCTAAAGAAGGTAAAAGGAAAGGGTTGTAAATTAAATCTCGAAAGAGATGATTCTTCAGTAGCATAGACTAGAAACAATCAAGAACTTTTGAAAAAAGGTTTATAGTTATACTCAGAACTTCAGAAAGGAGTATCTAAGATGAATTATAATCATTTAAAAGGTACCATTGAAGAAGTGGCTGATTACATTGAAAAGCTTGAAAAGAAGCTTGGTCTCTATTCTAGAGATAAAGAAAACCTATCAAACAAGGTGGATGAAAGGATAAATCTTTTTTTAAAGGATGGATCAATATTTACCTGGAGACATCAGATATGCAATAGGCAATAAAATTATTGATTCAATAAATCAGCTATTCAAAGCAAATACTACATTGCATACAAACGTCCATGAATGACTAGGTGGATGGCTTAGTTTTCACGTGGAAGTAAGGAAAGTAGTGGAAAGTTTAAAACTGGTAGATACTAGGTTGGTTAATGTTTTAGAAATTGATCTGGAACAACTAATAAAGGATCTACCAAGCATTGTGAGAAAAATGATAAAATAAAGTTGAAGTCCACATATGGGTTAATCACATTTTAGATGACTAGTACAGTCTTAGAATATGAAAAGGATGGAACTCCCAGATATCCTTACCGGTTATGGGAGTTGCATTAAGTTTCATGTTACAATCTGGTAAAACCCCAAAAGCTTGACAAAGATAACATGAAGGTAAAATGGAGGATGTATGAGCACAAAAATTCCATCAATAAAGCTATTCATATTGAAACGTTCAAAGAAGTGTTAGATGAAATAGCTTACAATCATAACTTTTTGATCTTAGGAGATGGGAGGATGTTTATTTCTATGAAGTTTGATAGTTTACCTTGAGTAGAAACTAAAGATCCAATATTCGAAGAAGGGCATAAATAAGCAATTGATCTATATTTTAGGCTCGAAGAAAAAGATCCAAGCATGAATTTCTAAGCTAAAACTTTTGAGCTTTAGAAAAAGATTGTTGAAGAGAAGAAATTGTAACTTGAGTTGTAAAGGCAAAAGTTAAAGGAAGAAGAAGATCTAGAAGAGGATGAAGAACCTCATGAGATGGATATCCAAGGTGCTGGAATGGAAGCATACTAATACCACTGACCACATGTCATAAATCAAATGAAGATAAGAGGGAATCTTATCTCTACTAATAGAGATGCCCTTCCTTGTTGTCTGATTGTAATAATAGCTACTTTATTTTTCTACTTTAGTATGTGAGTGTTTGTACTAAGTTGGACAATGGTTTAAAGACACCTTATGTGTTTACTTTTTATTTCGTCCATTTGTGTGTATTATTTAGAATCTTGGATAAAGTAAGGAATCCAAGGACTATTGTTATTACGAGTTTGTAAAGGAGTCCTGAAATGTGTCATTACTCACTGTTGGCCATTTCAAAATTATTGAATCCCTTTTGAGCTAGCAAACAACATTAGAAATACTAGTTGTGTATTATAAATACCCCTCGGCTCATTGAATTTAGGGAAGAAAAATTTGTATTCAGAATAGTCTTTCTAAAATTCTCTAAAGTCTTTCAATTGTTTAATCTTTCAGTTATGTTTATATGTCATCTATTATTGAAATGTTTATAGATAAATTATATCTTTTAGATCTCATTAATAATCATGTGGTTAGAAGTCTAAAATAAAAACTTATAGAAGTAGGAAAAGTGGTATGTGACAAACACATTGTAAATCACAACGAACACTTTGATTGTGGAGAAGCAGAAAGAACTCTAGCCTTCATCAACCATATCATTCAAGTTTTGGATCATATTTTTGACTCTTATATACCTTGACGTGTTGTTATCTAATGGTCTGGATTTTGAAGGAGTGCTCACAGTAAGATCCCAAAACAAGTGAAAAGAGGGCAACAGAGATACAGAAGAACCTTCAGCCTTTTGAGGTGGTCGCTGATGATAGACAGAAAATAGTGTAAAGCTTTTATTGTGGAAGTTTAATGGACCTAGTCTATTATAAGGTATATGCTCATAACTATGTTGATATCATAAGTATGTCTATAATAATGTTCTGTGAAATATAAAGAGTAATAGTTGGTGTTAAACTTTTGCAGGTTGATAAGCAATAATTATTAGTGTTAAAGTATTATATTGTGATATTGTGAATTGTTGTGTGTACACTATGTTTTGATGTCTAATAATTGTCTTCATCCTGATTGTTTTCATTTAGATCATGATGTAGGTAAGGATCCAGTAATAGGATTACTAAATTTTGTTATTGATCATGTTAATTCTTTGAATGCAACTATATAAACATTGAACCAAAAAATAAATTATTTCTCTAAACACTTAGAAATTTGATTTTAAGATAATGAATTTGAAGAGTATTTTCTTAAAAATCGAGTACCTTTAGAATTTGTTGCTAGTTTCTATTATTCAAATGAATACAAGAAGATAAAAGAAATCAAGAAATTTAGAAAACAATTTGAGCATTAATTTTTTGTTAGCAGTATTAACAATCCCTGAATAGCTCTTAGATTTTCTGCTTTTATTATAACATACTTCCATTATTGGTATCAAAGACTTATTTTAAGATTTTAGAGGAAAAGGATTCAATCGTAAGAAATTAAAAGTTTTGAGGTAAAATTATAAAATATAAAGATAAATTTTTATTTTTTGTAGCTCAGGTGGAAAGTAGTCCCAGAAAAATACTCTAAATAGGAAATTTTTTAAAATTTCATATTAAATAAAGAAATAAAAATTTTATTTACATCCGACAGAAAAATAACTTGAAAAAATAATCTAAAATAGCAAACAGAATACGTATACAAGTAATATAAGCAAATCAATAGAATTTTTTTAACAAAAAGGGTAAATTTGATATTTTCCCATTATTCTTCACCTTATCTCTATTTTTCGGATGAAATATGAAATTTATTACATCTACTTTTCTTCCTTCCCTTATTTAACTCTGATTTAATTATGTTTATATTATTATATGATTTTTTAACGTTTATAAAAATAATTTTTCTTTTTTTTTTTTGACAGAATAGAGTCTATTAATTATAAAACAACTTCCTACAAGTAACAGATTAAGCATAAATCATCTCTGAAAATTAGAATATCATAAATTACCAGATTCTTTGGATAAAAATAAATCTCAAATGCTACAAAATAAATAATTCATAATATTAGATACAAAGATGAATGACCAAATAACCTAATAAAAAATAATAGAGAGCAACAAAGCAACCGTTAACTATGTTTGAAAGGAAATATTATCTTCTTTTTGTTCATTTAGTTACTTTCTTATTATATATGAATGAGTTACGTATATTTTTTCAAATATACAAAATATAGTTTAAAATTTTAATTATATTAAAAATTTGGATATGAATAATTTAATACAATGTATATGTAATATGGATTAATTATATATATTTGATAAAAATTATTCATATAATATAAAATAATATGATTTATTTATAAAAATAAAACTAAATATAATACTTTTATGATAAAATAATGGATCAAGAAAAATTCAATATAAATTCGATTATACAGTTATTTTAAAATTGAATTTGTAATATTTTATTATTTAAAATTAAAGGATGAATGAAAATATTAATTTTAATTAAAAGAAAACTATCTGACTAGATTAGATCAAATGTAGCCTAACTTGTTTGTAATGGAAGTAATCATAACTAGTTAAAAATGGAAAGTTATTACAATTAATTAAGGATTAGGGTATATTAAATTATATTTAAATATTAGATATCTAATAGGATAAAATAGTATATCATCAAAAATGAAGGATGAGAAGCGTCGGGCTGTGAAACTGAGAAGGACCCTCAGCAAGACACACAAAGTCAATGACAAGAACCATCTTATACATTAGCCAGTTAGATTAGTAATATTATCCTAAATAATTAAAAACCCTGGAAAAGTATTTACGGCATAATAATATCATATTGGTGGCACCTCATTCATTCTGTGCTGCAAAGTCTTGGACCATTCACCAACCTCAACAAAGAGCTGAGGCATGGTTATCCTCCCTGGTTAGGCCATTTCATAAACCCGATTTGTATGAATAATTGGAGATAGCATTTAAATCCCTCCAGTCTGCGGACAACATACTAAAATTGTGCCACCTTATGTTGAGGCAAAGATTTCAAACTTTATACAAAAGTGTAAGGCTGGAGAGGATATATCGTTTTCCAAAATACAGAAAACTGATTTCCAATTTAAACCAATAATACTTGCAAACGTGATAATGTTCCCATATCAATCCATATTTGTTGGCACATGTCCTTCATTTTCTTAGCTGCTTCTGCAATTCGAAACCCTTTTTCTTTCTTATCATTTATAAGAAAAGGGCACTCAGATTTTTTATTACTCGCACATGGGTTGTTGAGTGCTATTATTGAAATCGATACCATTACAATTTATCACCTCTGATAAAATTTGTATTCCTTCAATAGTAATATAAAATTTGATATTCAACTCAAATTAATTAGACTGGACTGTATTAAGTCATCCCATTTTAGGATCTTTTTTTCTATTATTATTAAAAAAATCTTGAGAAAAAACAGGTAAACTGCACTCTAGGATATCTAAAGCCTTGTATAATGTTATAAAATTAGATGGTGTATCTAGGATTTTTGATAGAGAAATCGGACCAAAGTGCATATCATGACCCGAGACAGGCAAACGCAGTACAAAAATGGCAATTATTTGAAGAAGGAATTATTACGTGTACTATGTGCATGAACTGGACCTACACGTGGAACCTGATCTAGGGTTAGAAATGAAGGAGCCCTATGTGCATGCAGATGACCGAAAGATTGCATTCGAGGCCACGCATCCATCCATCCTCTAATTTTCTTGACCAACAGCAGCATCAAATAACATTTTTTAAATTTATTTTTTGGTTTTTGTGGTGTCTTCACTGTGGGATATACACCTGGCCTGTTCTAGACTTCGCTAGTCCTTTCTTTGCAGCACCTCATAAATATCTCTGCAGCTGCTTCCCGAAAATTCCTCTTTCGTCTCTCTTATTTATAAACTCCAAAGACATTGAATGGATTTTAAGATACCTCAGCCTAATCTTTTTAATGGAAAAAATTGAATGAAAAAAGCGAACAGCATAGCTCTGCTGGTTCAGTTCATTTACTATATTTAATTCTCTATTTACCACTAATTACTTTCTGAACAAAGACGATGCATAGAATTTACTCATTAGAAAATCATACTTATTATGCAACTATTCTTCTGGACGGCATTTAGTATCAAATGACTTGGTCATAATATTTACGAAGACGACCAATTTCTAGCTTCATGTCTTCTCGACCAAACGACATCAATCAGATCAGAAATATCATCCAATTTTGTATGAACTTGAAGATTAGTATGTATCTCAAACATGACGACTATTGTTTAAGTTTATAAATACTTGTTACAATTTTAATCTATTCAGTATGGTTGTAGAAAGAGCTAGGAATTAAGAAATGAAACGAATTCCAAACATAGGGGTAAATTCGTCCATGCATGCAACTGGTAATCGTACTTACTTTTACTTTCACTTTGAAATAGCCTTGTATAATTTAATGTCCATGTCGAAAGGCAAAACGATTCATTAAACACGAACCCGCTCTTTCTTGCCAAACTAGATAATAATTTCTTTCTCGGGTGAAGCTAACTTCGAGTGGGAGTCTTTTGTAGTCTTTTGTAGCTAATTAAGGTTGATGAAGAAGTGGCAGTTTGTCGGAAATGGGAAGGATTGTCTTGTTTGAAGCAACCACGATATTTCTCTCAACACCACCCCACCTTAAATACTATCCGCCGTCGCTCCTTTGGTTTTGTCGTTTGGTTTCGGCAATAATCGCCATGAGAATTTCCAATCAAAAATCGATTTATAAAAATTAATATTGTGTAATTCTAAATTGTTTTTTATATAATTTCCTTTAAAATTAAAACCATTATAAATTATCCATCTCCATATATATTTTATGATTATAAAATTAATTATAGAAGATGTTTTAATAAACATGTAAAATGTAATACATAATACTACAAATTCATTAAATAGAACACACATAATACATTAAACATATTAAAATACTAAATAATTTATCATATATAAAATATACGATATTTGGAAAAATCAAATATTATACAAATAAATATATGAAATCTATAGTTTTTCAGTATTAAAATGAAATCCTCTAAGTAATGCATTAACTGACTTCTGACACACCACTCAAAACACATTAAGTAAATATGCAGATGAACTTTTGATATGATAATAGAAATAAGGACGCGTGGATGAGTTGATGGTCAAGATCTCATTCACATGGAGCTTTTACACGTCCGACGTTGGAGTAAAAAAATAGGAATAAGGTAGGTAGGGATCACGTGAATAGTGGACCAAGGGAAGAGGTGAAGAAAGTGCCACAGCTGCAAACGCAATAGACACATGGCTTCCTCGCCTTCCAACAGTACCAAAGCAATCCCCACTAACCGACAAACACAAATGAATCTCTCTCTCCTCTTGTCCCATTCTCAATTTTAGTGCATATAATACCAATAATTTAATTGATAGAAATTATTTTATATATGATTAAAAATTGATGATACTATCAAATTATAGGAAAATGTGCATGTTGAGATAATATTTTATAAATATATGAAAATGATCAAAAATATTTATTAGAATTAAGGAAAGTTGATAAGATGATTTTTGGGAGTCAAATGTGAAAAAAAAATAATAAATTTGATCATAAAAATTAGATCAATCGATTAAAACATACGTATATTGATGATGAAATAATTTATATATGCATGGAAGTACATATAAAAAGAGAATTAAGATAAATTATGGTTGTATTCGGAGAATGTATAATTAAATAAATTGTGTGTGATTAGGGATTGTATAAATAAATTATACACATGAAACATATACGAGTCACTATATGCGTATGGATATTTATTGATAATTTTGATGTGGAAAATATTAAATATTGTAAATATGAATGTTTAAGATAGTTTATTTATCATAAGATTTATAAAATAGACAAGAAAGTATAAAGGAATTTAGAAGTCACTGATGATATCATAAAAGCAAATGATGATGTCATAAATTGGAGTATTGAATAATTAAGTGAATATTTAGTTGAGAAATTAGAATAGTATTAAGATATTCATTAGGCATATGATGGAATGAATATAATATTGTTTAATTTAATTAAGAACTAAAACGGACTAATGTGGAAATTAAATTATTGATTTATTAAGAAATATGTATGATATAAATTAAATAAAAGGGATGATGGAGAAATTATAATATTGATTTATGGGAAAAAAATACATTGATAAAATAAATATGGATGAATGATAAATTATGATGTTAAATTAGTGTTTAAGGTTTATTGAGGTATTAAATATGTAGTTTGGGGATTTTAAAGAAAGCAAAAGAAAGCTATACGTATGAAAATATGTATTTAAGAGTTATGGAAGGTAAAGATCATATGGATGAGGGTGTATGGTCTTATGATGCACCTGCCTTATATTGACAAAACAAAAGTGACTGTATGAGTTATGTGAGTTAGCCTAACACTTCTTTTCTTATTTTGCTCGACACTTCTGCTTTTCATTCTTCTCTTTCCTTCAAAATTCTTCTTGATTTTTCATGTTGTTTCTCACGATTCTTAAGGAAAAACAAAAACCGTACCAAATGCCTTAATCTTCTTCTTTTCTTTTCTAAACTCCAGTTCAAATCAAGTTTTATACGTATTCTTTCATTTTGAAACAAGAAATCTTTATTTTTCCATCTCTTATGAAGAAGCCGAAGCACTCTCCATATGTTGAGCCAAACTGTAATCCTTTCTTTTTCTTTAATCTTTATGGCTAAGCCAAAACACACCCATTTTCTGTTTGTTTTCATAAAAGCCGAAGTACATTATCTTGTTTCTTACAAGATAAAAACCGAAACCACAAAAACAACATGAGTTTTCTTTCAACCTGCAACTTTAAAGACATCCAGATGCCATTTTATTGATGGATCGTGACATGCAAGTGGGTTTTTGAGTGTAAGATGAAGTTATAAAGGTTTAAGGAGATGTTGGTAAGAAGAACGGGTGCAAATCCTGCAGTTTTTAGTAATTTTGTTGGAAGGTGAGTAGATTTTGTTGTTAACTTACTAGATTTATGCGTTTGTACCTATACTATTGTCTTGGCCGAATTGATTTGGGGGCTGTTCTTGTGAGGGCCGAATGTTTGCTGAAGAGTTTAGAGTTTAGTTTTGATTTGAGTTTTAACAAAAACTTAATGATGTAAACGGGTGATTATAGTGGAGGTGGTGTGTGTGTTGTGTTGCATTTTCTTCCTTTCTGCCAAATGCTTAAGTTGGGTAAACTAAGCAAAATGATGAGATTAAATTTAAATTAAAAGCTTCTATTAAAAAATCTAGAAGTTTTCATTATGAACAGAATAAGCAAATTTAAGTTTAAAATGATTTAAAATTGGGTTAAAAAAATTCTGTTTGATTTTGTTTTTGAAAGTTAAGGCTACAGATATGGTTTTCATAAGATTGATGATTTAATTAAGACTTAAGAATTGATAGAAAGTTTACGGTTTTAGATAGGATTAAAGGAGGTTATATGGCCTAATTAATGAATATAGAGTTTAAGCATGATATTTTAATTATTTAAGAAATGAAATTTAAGTTTATGGCCATGTTAAAGTTATGATCTCAAATGCATATCTAATTACGAAAATTTAGTGTTAATTGGAAGCTTAAAAAAAAGATTATTAATCAATGGTATTAAGATATTATAATTCAAATTTAAGTTAGTGGTTCATTAAGTTATTTATTAATTTAGCTTAAATAAATAAAAGATAAGATCAATAATTTTTATGATTGATGGATTGAAGTATGGATATATATATGAACGAGGGAATTGAATTATTAAAATGAGGATAGGATAAGGTATGGACATTAATATGAATACAAACAAAAAAAAATTTAATATGGCTTGAGTGGATGATTTGAGAGCATACAACAATGATTAATATAAGGGCATAAATGAATGATTGACGAATTAAGTTAATTAAGTATTTTAAAAATAAAATTAATTGATGACATAAAGTTAATTAAGTAAGATTT
>CANYBF010576109.1:0-15255 GCA_948192965.1 Dalechampia spathulata | reverse complement strand
ATTATAAGAATATGCCCATGGAATAGGCATGAGGTTGTGCAACCAAACGGAATCATGAAAGGATTCTAACTCTTAGCAGAGCAATACGGACATGATCTTATTGTTATAATAAGAGTATGCCCATGCAATAGGCCTGAGGTTATATAACCCTATGGAATTATTAAAGGATTCTAACTCTTAGCAGTGTAATACGGGCATAATCATATTGTAATGATAAGAGTACGCCCATGGAATAAGCGTGAGGTTGTGCAACCATACAGAATCATGAAAGGATTTTGACTCTTAGGAAAGTAATATGGGCATAATCATATTGTAATGATAAGAGTACGCTCGTGGAATAAGCGTGAGGTTGTGCAAATCCACTGACATGATAAGGCAAAGATCCACACAGCAGAGTAATATATGGGAGGAAAATAAGTCGGGTCTATGCAAATCCATTGACATGATAAGGCAAAGATCCACATAACATGTAATAAGGGTCCTAGTTTGGAATATTTCTAGGCTTACTAAATGGGCTTTAGTCTGGTTTTAAGAACAGGCTAAGGTCCCCCGCCACATGTCCACAACCTATCCAACCAAATGGAATCATTGATATAGGACTATACCTCGCGTCTATCCGTTAGGAATCATCGACAGTTATTAGTACAGTGCAGCGAGTGGTGAAGGCAGATTTGCTTTCCCAATGAGTCAAATGGAGTCCAAGGTACTCACTCACCCATAACCACCAGTTTGACACAGGATCAGGGTGGTGTGTGTAGACATGGACTGGTATTATGATGCATACAATTAATCCAACTATGATTGGAAAATTGATATGGAAACTCTTAGATGCCACCACTCTTTTACCGTGATGTCCCCAGTGGAGTTGCCACTGTGAGCGCCAGTTTCTGCTGGAGCCTAGAGTGAGGCTTGCGATGCTCATGGATTGAGGACCGTAATTGGAGCAAAAGTACAGTCTTCCCAAGGGGCTACCTAGAGGAATGATACAAGCTTGAAAGAGTCATAAGGGAGTCACCACCAGATGGTTCAAGATTGGTCCAACCAACCCATAACATGAGTGCTAGTTAAACCCTTCAGAGATTGGGTTCAGGTGGTGGAGATCTATTTCTATGAGTTTCCAAAATCAGTTTTACCATTATAGTTGGAATTAATTATCCTAAGCAGGCAAGCATACGAGCGTATATGTAAGCACACAGTGCAACATATGATTTGGCATTGCAAAGTCGCATGTAGAATGACATATAATGCTATATGACATTTGGATGGCATGGCATATGCATGACATGTGATGTGATGATATAATAAGATGACATATCATATGCATGATATGATATAATAATAGTATCATAATAACATAGCATATGCATGGCATGTAGGATGAATGACATGGCATATGCATGATATGTGGAGTGAATGACATGGCATATGCATGACATGTAAAGCGGATGACATGCCATATGAATGATATGACATAGTAATATATATGTGTAATGGCATGACATATGCATGACATGGCATAGGGATGCGTATGTGAATTGGAATTCAACATGGTATATATCATGGCATACGGTATGGCATGTGACATGGCATGACATGATGGCATATTGGCAAATAGTATGGCATACTGTGCGTATTGCATTATGTATTGGCTTATTTGGATCATATCGGCATATGAGATAATGTTTATGGCATGGAATATGCATGACATCGTATAGGGGTATGTGATGTAGCACGTGACATGGCATGTGACATAAATGACATAGATATTTAAGCAAATATAAAGCCATCCAAGAACGAAAATAATAAAAGCTGGTGAAGGTAATCGGAGAAATAGAGGTACACACGGGATTTTAGGGAGATTATTAAGAAACAATGAATAATCCTATCCTATTACACAAATGTCCATGCATACAACATTTTTGGGGTGTTAAGTAACACCCCCTCCTCTTCGGGTATTTTTCTGCCTCAGGTTTCATGAGCCAAAAATGCACGATGGGAATATGCAAAATAAACATAAATAAATTCATTAATAGCAAATGAATTTAGGATTTATTTGACTAGTCCAATGCCATATGAAAGCATGAACCAAGAATCAAAATCCAGCAATTATTTGGTAATGATCATGCAAATTTACACGAGTCGGATCGTGAAAATTAATAAAAATAAAAATAATTCTAAACAAAATTATTTTCGTTTGATAATGGAAAATCAAATGGGAGTACAAACATCATTTGGAATCATTGGAGATAGTCACTCAACCAATTTGAATCTAATCCTTTCAAAAATCACATTTTTAACAAGTTAAATCGACATTTAATCGTAGAAAATAAATTTTGAGGCCAAAATTAATTAAATGTAATTAATTAATGATAGATCTAATACACTTGAGCTACTATCAAGCATCAAATGTTACTGGAAAAATCAAACCGATTTTGAAAATGAGCAAAAATGTGATTTTTTGGGAAATTTTCCAGAGAACGTGCGCCGCATCTAGACCTAGGTGCGCCACACATAGGCTGTGTGTGGCACACATAGGTAAAGGTGTGGTGCACATAGCATGTCAATCTACAAGAAAATCAAGTTTTTCAATACAAAAATGATCTACATACCAAAATATGCAACTTTAATAAAGACAGTACCTCATTTTGAGCATGAATCGGCTTCCGTTTTGCAATTCAAACAAGTAATTATGTGATTAACTTGAATAATTAATTTTAAGGCTAAAATCAATTAGATCTAGATAATATTTGACAGATCCAGACATCAGAGGCATGGAAAAGCCTTTGATGTTGTTGAAAAAATCAGATCCGAAGCGAAACAGGTGAAAAATGACATTTTCTATGAAATCCAGGGCCTATGTGCACTGCATATAGACCTATGTATGCCACACATAGGTTGTGTATGGTTCACATAGATGTATAGGTGGTGGACATAGCAAGCAAAACAGAAGGAAAATGAAGTTTTTTGGTGAAAACCCGAGATCCAACCTTGATGTAGGCAGATCGGAGCCTGAAAATGAATTTTCACTCTGTGGATTTGCATCCAACTCAAGTAAAATAATTTTAAGGCTAAAATTATGTAGATCTGAAAGATATATGGTAGATCCAGAATATTAAAGGCATAGAGAGCCCTCTTATGTTACTGAAAGAACCAGATCGGGTGAAAAATCGGAGTAAAATGTGAGAAAATTAACATTTTCTTTGAAATCTAGGGCCTATATGCATAACATATAGGCCTATGTATGCCACACATGAGTTACATATGGTGCACATAGGTGTATATGCGCAGCATATACCTTAAAAAATAGTAGTAGAATGAAGGATTTTCATAAAAATGTGAAATTTAGCTCGAATCTAGGCAAATCAAAGCTAGATTTACGTAGTTTTAATCATAAAACAGCTTTAGAAATCAAAACCCAACATGATTGAAGCCAATCAACACAAAATGAAGCCAAAAATAGAAAGATTTTAGCAAAATCTTAGGGAAAATGGAAGGAAAATGAAGATTTACCTTGTAGCAGTGGGTTTTTCTTCAAGGTCTTGCTTTCAAACATGCTTAGGGAGCCTAACTAGTGTTAATTAGTCTCTAAACCTAAGAAATTAATTAATTAAGTGCTTAATTAATTTTAGGAGAATTTTGGCAAAGCTTTGGCATGCTTCTAGAGCAATTTTTGGACCCCTTCTAATGAATCCCGAGCTCTATATTTATAGAGAAAAATTAGGGTTTGGTAAAATTATAATTTTTGTTCCGGATTTGAAAAATTTTTAGGCTATGTGCACCACACATAGCCTTTGTGCGCAACATGTAGTGTTACATGCGCAACACATAACATTTTGACCCGTCATATGAGGCCCACTGTGGTTGCATCGAGATGTGTGCCCCATACCCAAGAAGCATTATTTTATGTGCTAAGACATTGTGTAACGTGGCACACTTCTAATTTGATCCCGAGAAGGATCCCGACCAAATGTCTTTTTTTTGCTATGTGCATAGCACATAGTGCTATATATGCACTGCTTTGCACGAGCAAAACAGGATGCGTGCCATATGTCAAATAAGCATCATTTGACATATTAAGACATTTTGCAATGAAAAGTATTTCGAATTTGGTCCAGAAGGTAGGCCCACTAAACGTCTTTTTTTCTTGCATAGTGTGCGCATAATGCTATCCACTAAATTCATTTTGTTTGTGCATTCTACTTTGTGTGAGTAAAATGCAATGCATTTTGCATGTCAAATAAGCATTATTTGACATTGTAAGACATGATCATGTGCTCTATTTATATGGGCCCCACCAGGTGGGCCTCGCATGTGGGCCCCATATATGGGCCCCATCAAACGTCTTTCTCTGGCAAATAATGCTATATGCTAAGTGTACTCTGTTTATGCATTCTGCCTCGTTCGGGCAAAATGTAAAGTGTTCTACATGTCCAGAACACACAGAGAAGGTCTAACAGTATGTTTGTAAACCTCGATCGACCTCGGGGACCGATACCGAGCTGAATTGACAAAAACCCGAGATTGCACAAAGGTGAAAAGTCAGGGTCAACAAATACTATATATGTTTTCTAGTTCTTAGCCTTTAGATTGCTTGTTTTAGATATTTAAGATTAAATTTGTTGAAAAAAGTGTGTATTCCTTATGTTTTCCACCAATAAAAGTTGAAAAAGGGTCATAACACATGCATGCTTATTTTTATTTATCAAGGACATTTTAAATCCTATAAATCTTATTATTTCATTAGTTCTTATATTTATCAAATTTGGATCATGTTATTACTTGCATACATTTATTTTCAAAGCATGTAGCTCATTAATTGATTTACATATCTTTATAAGCTTTATGTTTGCATTATTACTAGTTTAGGAGTATTTAACAAGTTTTTTACACCTGCGTAACTTTCCATCATCTTAATTTAACATCCTTTATTTCCTATTACATTTTATACACAATATCATCAACTCAATACCATGTTTACATTCATATATAACCAACACTCAAATTAATTCCTTGAATTTACATGTTACTTAAAGATGGTTTAAGCCCTTACAAAGAACTTCTTAGCCCTCAAATGAATTAGAAAATAATGAGGTTATGCTTCAAAGATTTATGTCAAGCTTGATAACTTCTTATGTTCTTTACTTGGAGCTTCTTTTAATTAATAAACTTCTTCAGCTCCTTAAGATTTTTAGTTAAGTTGAAATCACTTTGACTAGTATTCATGACTAACTTTTTTAATTTCTTTCATCCCATCCCCCCCCCCCCCCCCGCAACTCCTCTTATTGATCCAATTGAAATTAAGAGAAATATTAAGTAGTTTATAGGAAATGTTAATTAGTTTAATGGATTAATTGTAAAAATAAGAGAAATGTTAATTAGTTTAATGAAGTAATTTTTATCTCATATTGGTCTAATTCAAATTAATTTAGCTTAATTACTCGATTTGGTTTTGATCACCATGATTTGCCTCCTTCCTTAAAAGTGGTAATAATAAGTCTTATCCTTAAAAATCCTTTATATTTTTTTATGTTATACCCCTTTTCCAACCTATTTACCTTTTCTTTTCTCTTTTCTTTTTCATAATTATATCAATTCATTTTATAGTTAATTCAACCCTCCATCTTTATTTCATTTGTATTAATTAGAGCATCATAATTCATATAATCATTTGTATAATCTATATATTATTAAATTAAAATTTATTCTACCATGGATAATTTTTCATAATCATATAAATTTATCAAGTACTTTTTTTCAAAACTTCAATTTACACAAAAAATAATGTTCCTAGCTATTAGTTCAACTAAAATGTAAATTTATAGTCTAAGATGATAAAATATGGTAGTGTAAGTATTTCTAATTTCTAATTTCTAATATTTATAATTATTAATTAAGAATCACTTGTATGATTTCTACAAATAGTTTTTTGGTCTAAGTAGTATATTTAGATTTTATCTATTCAATACAATACCTTAATAATGTTAATTTGCATGATAATATTCAATAGAATTTTTATCATTAATTTAAATTTTTAGATCATATTTTAAGAGTTTGGATTTGTAATAATTATTTCTCGTATTAGATTTTTGCATAAGTTACTATTAGAAAGTTTTCCAAAAGTATTAGTTAGCTTCCATAATCATACTCAATAAATCCATGAATTATTCAAACTTGATAAACTTCTCATTATGTTTTTTTTTATCATTCATTAGTTAAGGGGCCTAAATTCACACAATTTTATATTTGCATGTCATATGCAAGCATTCCAATACATTCTTTTAAATTTTCTAACAAATTAGGAGATTTTTCTAATATGATAACCGAGTGATGGAAACTTTATCAGTATCATAAAGTTTAATGTTTGCGCCATAAAATTATTTTTTCTATCATTAAAATCATATCATATTCAAATGACATTGTAATCCTAATCTTTTCCACCAGAGACATGAATATTAAATCTTATTTATGATAAGCACATATAGTATTTCATTACAAGTCAAAGTCTTATTAATTTAAGAATCATTCAAATAAATATGTCTTTCTCCTTTCATTGTATAGGAGGTAAAAACATTTTTGATGATATAAATATTCGTGATAGCACTAAAACCTACCACCTATTATTTTCTATTGGCTATAAAAAAAAGTTTGAGAAATGATTGTAGAAGAATATCATATCATTTTCTTCAACTAAATTTGTTTTTGACTTGAGAGAATTATCACTTCTCATTTTCTTTTTACAGTGAGGAGCGTCATGACCTATTTTCCATGAACAAAATAGGTTTGCTTTTTGTTGAAAGGTGTGGTTAGTAACTTTAGGAGCAAATTTAGGTTTTTATATTATGCGTATTATGTTGTAGTCTATCTTGCACTTACTAAGCTTTAGATTGGAATTGTTAATAGCAGTGAATAAAGCCATAATTTCTTTAGTTGTTTGTGATTAAATATGAAAGTGAAAGAGAACTGAAATCTAGGATGAATAAATTCACTGCCTTAAAAAAGCATAAACAAATTTCCTGAGGATTTAACTTGCTTTTAATATTTTATGTAGTCTAGGAAGCCAAACAACAAGAAAGAAATAGTTAACCAACAATGAGAAGAAAATAAATCACATATTAGATGTAACGAAAAACACCGATGAAAGAATGCCTATCGATAGTAGGAAATTAGAATGTTAGAAAATTAAATTATAAGATAATTGAGGGGAAGTTATAGTTATTTTAACATTACATGAATGTTAACGCATATAAAAACTGAAACATGAAAAGAAATGGGTAAAGGAGAGGTAATCAATGAATTTACGTCGGATTTAAACTTTTGACTTGGATTTTTATGCACATGAACTCGTACCTTTTTCTCTCATCGATAAAACATTTATTTGCAAAACCATAACAAACCTTTTAAAGCTTCGATATGGCAAGAGCTTATAAGTATGCCCCATTTTACAATACAATGTATAATGTTCGATACGCTATTGTCATGTCCTAGCATTTCTCCTGGGTTTTGCACGTATCCAGAGCTGCTGTCCATAGCAGGGTACCATTCACAACCAGAAAGAAATTCTCATGTGAAATCTATGTTGTATTATTGAAATTGTAAGATATGTCACATTTACTTGTGAAAGGTGCCTTTTCCATATGAAACCGACTGCTGGATGGGCAAAATTGGGAAGAAAAATTAGTCGGGGAGTATTGGCGGATATGATTGAAGTTTTGGTTAGGTAAAAGTGAAATTTTCAATACTGGATGGGCTGAAGTGTAAAATTAGATGAAATCGTTTGAGGATAAAGCCACGAATCATATGGCCAATAAGAGGAGGAGATAACAATGGCCTCTCCAATCGAACTTATGATACTTCCTCTCCTCGCAACTCTTGTTTCAATTGCATACCTAAATATCTATTCAGAAGCTACAAACACACAACCAGCTCCATGGCCTCACCAATTCCATTCAGTACTCTTCATGAACAATTCCGCGGGGAATCTCCAAGTGGTGGACTTGTGGTACGACTGGATTAATGGTCGCAACTTCAATATAATCCAGAATCAGCAAGGGAAGCTCTTTTATGACCTGGAATGGGATAATGGGACATCTTATATCTACACCCTCGATTCCAACAAAGAATGCAGGACGCTCCATTTCCCCGTTGGTATTCTCAGACCCAACTGGCTTAATGGTGCTACTTATCTGGGTCAGCAGCAAGTTGATGGCTTTATCTGCAATGTATGGGATAAAGTAGATTTCATTTGGTATTATGAGGATGATATAACTAAGAGGCCAGTTTACTGGGCTTTCTATACGGGTAATCTTGTAAATTCCAATCTTCTTGTATCATGGATATTGGAATGTTTAGGTTAGGAGAATTGAGCATTCTGTTGTTTTTGCCGCAGGAATGGTCGCTCATGTCATGACTTTTGAGGTAGGAGCTGTGCTAGAGGATAAGAAGTGGCAAGCTCCTGTTTACTGTTTTGAGGAGGAGAATTCTGTTCTTGAACCTGTTGCTGTCAATGCTGATTCTTCTCGAGCATTGATAATGAGAGAGGTTGTTTGATGATTCTATGGTGTAGAATGTAGTGATTAAAATGTACGATTCTCCCATGATGCTTTCCAGTTTCACGGTTTTAAAATAAACTTCCTGTTCCTATGCTGATTTTGTTGGCAATATGAATTTTGAGTTGCTGCACCTAATTGTTCAGCTGGCATAGTTACTAACCCGAATCATCCAAAAACATTTGCAAGCGAGGAACATAATTTTGGACATGGTTGTAATTTTTAGCAACGAATTCCACTGAATCAATGTTCTTCTCGTGTTTTTACATCTAGCATATTGCCAAACTATTGTTGATATTTACTGAAGAGAAGAGGAAGGTGGGATGATAATATAAAATATTGCGGTGTCGTGGTTATTAGTTACCCAGAGAACAATGGGCTGGAGATCCTGATAATATATTTAACACAGGCTGGCCACTCAGCTTAGAAGTTTTCAATCTTTGCTCTTAGTACTAGATATGATGGAAGTTTCCTAAATCTATATTTTTCATAAGTTTCCTTATTTATTTTACATTCACTTGCTTGATATATGTATAAAGACATGGATCAAAACTAATCCTGGCCATCAAAGAGTACATGAACGATGCATTCTCTTGGACGTCTTAATACCACCAATTTATCCATATTGCTGATATGTTCTTCATCTCAAGAACTTACGAGAACATTGGATAATGAATCTTGAATAGTAACATAGATACACTGCGTAAGACAAAATAAAATTACAAAAATACCCTAGCTTACGTTCTCAAACGATTCGCAAAGACAACAGCCAAAAGCCATACAATCCTGGAGGATTTGCAAGGATTCAACCTTGGTATGTGCCATTGAGGTAGAAATACAAGCCAGCAAGAGCCGCGACTCCAACACCTATTGCAATTGGCAATGCTCGCCTGCCAAGTCCAGATACTTGTGAGTGATATGCTACATTCATTGCTTGGAAAAGTAACTACGAAAAAAAAAAAAAGATAATTCTCACCCAATTGCTTCATCTCTCTGGATTTGTGCTTTGCGCGCTTTTCTAATATCTTTTTGATTGTCGTTTTTGTTCACGGCAGGTGCATAGGGCCTAAATCTCCTTTTAGGAGCACCACATACTACAAATCATCCTTTAATCAGCCAGTTAAATCATAATCCAGTGGATAAGGCTGGCTATCCAAGCCAACCACTAACTTGCACAACCCATAAAAGTAAAACCTAAAGTTAAGAGGTTTCATAGAAGTCTGTCCACTATATGGACAAACATTTGTGGATTTTATGGTCAAATTTTCATATATTAATTGTCAATGTAGGTGGATTTTTTTTTTCTCATGGAACCAAAAATTCAGATGAGGAAGATGGAGAAAGGGAAGTACCAGGGCAGAAATAATTATCGCGCAACTTTTCAAAGGGAGTCCTTTCATTGTAAATATACCTGAAATCAGCAAAATCAAATTAAGTTGCAATAATTGTTTCATTCACATGTAAGATAAAAAAAAAAAAAGAATAGCATTAAAAAAGTAGATAAGTACCCGCAATCCCGACAAATATAAGCTTGCTTGGATGCAACACGCATGAAGAATCTTGGAGAAGCAGAACAAGCAAGAGGTTGGGGTTGAATGGAAAGAAGCAAGAGATGAAGTGATGGGGAAAAGAAAGAAGATTTCAAAGCAAAACGATCAGATGGTGGTCTAAGGCCAGCATTACTGTTAAAGGGAGCTAAAAGAGAAGGTAGCGATGGTGAGTTAGAGGTTTGAAGACTTGCGGGTGCATGTAGGCCAGCCATTTTTCCAACAACCAAAGTCTCTGGACTTTCTCCCCTCACCAGCAATAGAAAAAGGGATGAAGAGAAGATAAGAGAAGTGGTGAACAGAGAGGTAGAAGGACAAGTGTTATTGGCTGTTTGCTTCTAGAACTAGGCGGTGATGTGGAAGTCACGAAGCATGGCTTTCATGTTTCCCACTCGTCTGGTGCTTTTTCTTTTTTACTTTTTATTTTCTTAAATCTTCTTCGCACAATCTTTCGGGGAATTTCTTTTGGCTGTCATTAGGTTAGACGAAAAGATTACGGGAATTGTGATTTGAATATTTGAATATAAACTTCTAAAAATGATAAATTTCACATTTTAGTTTTCATGAATTTTTTATTTTAGTGTTTATATTTTTTAATTAAGTGTCTAAATCATGGTATTTAATATTAATTTGGAATTTATGATAAAATTATGATAATCAGAATATAAAAAACTAACAAAATAACAATATTACTTTTCTTTTTGAATATCACTTTTCAAATTAGATTTGCATTATATTTTTTTTGAAGAAATTGATAAAAATATGTATGTATGTATGTATATATTTATATATTTTACGTAGGATGTATTCGTATATATGTATTTTTGAGTTACATTTTATGAAAATTTAAAAGTAAATTTTAATTTTCATGTTAAATATAAAAAAAAGTCATATTGTTGTTGTATTGATTTTTGTATGCTTTGATTAATGAAAATTTAATCAAAAATATCAAATTGATACTAAATATAATGATTTAAACATTTAATTCAAAATAAAATTATAAACATCAAAATAGAAAAAGTAATAAAATAAAGATAACAAATTTATCATTATTTCTATAAATAATAATCCATATGCTATCCTTTAATTAAAAGTAAGAATAACCCATCATTTGGGAGCTTTTCTCCATTTTGGATTAATGCAAGATTTGACATTGAATTTTATATAATGTGTAAAATTACACAAAAAAATAAATTAGACGATCATCAATAGAAAAACATTAATACGATAGAAACATGCTAATGCTAGTTTAAGAATTAAGCAAAACTTGCATTACAAGAAAATTTAATTTTAATGGGAAAGAACTTCATTAAAAAAGATCTAAATTTTATCATTAATAACTTTAGTAGAGACACATGGCTTTTCAATAGTTTGTCATTAACGACTTTAGTGTCAAAATTTACTTTGTCAAAAAACTATTATTTCAATGACAAATTCAACATCATTATTTAAAAAAATATCAACAATGAGAATATATTTTCGTTACAAAAAAGTTTAGTATTGCCACTGAAAAAAATATCAATAGTAGCAATATAATTTACACCACAATTAGTTTCTTTTAGAGGTATACATATTTTATCACAAAGGAAATTTTAATACAAGTAAAAGATTGATTAGTGATAAATTTTATCTTCCTACAAATATTCTTATAGTATAATATTATTTTCATAAAAATTATGAATTAACATGAGCTATTTTGTTATCACAAATGTCAAATCAAAATGATAAAAAATAAAATTAATGATCAATGCTATATATAAATTATATATCTATTATGCTTCAATTCAAAATACTTAGAAATAAATATGAATAAAAAATCATTAATTAGAAGATAAAATATAAAATATAAATCATTAGAATTATATATTCTTCAATTATAAAAAGTGGTATAAATGTCAAGTGAAATGAATGGTAAAAATATTACATTAGTTATAATCCTAATGATGTTATAATTTGAAAAAAATAAGCTTCAATCATAATTCTTTACATCCATTTCAAACATCATTTTAACCATATTAAGCCTATTAAAACAAAAATTATTATGACAAGTTAGAACATATATAACTAAGTTATAATAATTTATACATGTTAAACACCTAATTTCATATATACAAAAGGATTTCAAAGTGACAAGTTTTACAACTAAATGATTAATAATAAAATAAAGTAATAAAAAAATACTTAAATTAAAATGTTAGGTTGCTTAGTTCTTATATTGTATATTTTGATGTTAATAAATTTTGCTACCTTAACTTTTGAAATATTTACGTTTGAGTACCTAGTAATACGAGTTTACTACCTCTTAGTATAGTCATACCACTATATGTTATAGACTTTGTTAGTGTATGCTCTAGATAATCATGTTTTATTTATAAGTAAATATTTAATTAATAAAAGGCATTATTCATTATTTAAGTGTAGTATTTTATATACTAATTTTACTTGGAATATTAAACTAAATAATGAAGTCCAGGGTATTGGAACAATGCAAGGGAAAATTCATAAAGAGTTTATGATATAAAATTCTTATTGTATGCAAATGTTCAATATCTGTGTCACATTCTGAAATGAGCACACACTTTGCATTCATGAGATTGCTTGAAATGATATGTTTTATATGTTATTGGTGTGAAAATGATATCAGATTATGATTATGATGATGAGTATATGATAAGATTAAAGCATATAGCTTTAAATTTGAAGATTAGAATTTTGACAAAAACCACTGAAACGACCCCTGAACGACACTAAATCGATAATTTCTATGTTAAAAACATTGAATTTGATTGATTAACTATGTTCAAAATGCTTGTGTTAACTTAAATTAGATATTTACAAAAGTTAGCAAAATTGAAATTTGGATTAATTATGATGTCATAATTAGGTGATGATGATGTAAGTGATTGAAATTAAATTAATTTTTCTTAGAAAATAAGCAATTATGAATTAATAATGTCTTATTAAGTTTATATAATACAAATTTTAAATATTAGAAATGTATAATTAGTATTTTTCATTATGATGTCGTAAAAGACCAAGATGATGTCACAAGTGAGAAAATAGGAAAATGAATGTTATGGAAGATAATAAATAGATAAATATGAATAGAGATAGAATAAGTTAGAATATATTTTAAATAGAATAATTAAATGGAAGTGGGATTGGTATTTGTAAAAGTGTATGGACAGTTGAAAAGTAGTATAGGAAATGGTGTTAGTGGATGGAGAGAGAGTGTAGGAATATTAATTTAATTGGTTTAGAGAATTGATGGATGGTAATTATAATTAAAATAGAAGATATTAGAGTATATTTTTAATGTATAAAATAAAATAGAAGATATTAGAGTATATTTTTAATGTATAAAATAAAATTTAAGTTATGATTGGAGGATTTAAAAATAAATTTAAGAAAATAATTAAGTTTAAGGGCTAAAAGGGGTAGTTTGGAGTAGTTTAAGGAATTAAATGGAATTTTTTTCCAAATAAGACTTAATTTATCTGAATTTTCCCTTCATTTGAATCTCATTTCATTTAATTATTTGCTTCTGGCCTCATTTGGTCGAAACAAAACACTCCCCATCCCTCACTTCTCTTTTAACCTTTCATTCTTTTTTTTCTAAAGCTTATCTTCTTATCCTTATCCTTCTTCTCTTGGCTCTTGTTTCTTCATTTTCTTTCAAACTAGCTGACTTATTCTTCATTTCTTCTTCATCTTTCTTCTTTCATCTTTCTTCTACAACTTCATAATCTTACAAGTTTTAAGCGAAAGACTTAAGTTCAAGACAAGATAAATCCATTTTCTTCTTGTTTCTTCATGAAAGCGCATGTATCTTCTTCAAGCAAACAAAAACCGCAAGCTCTCCTCTTCTTTTTGCTTGGTTTTTCAAGTTTTAAGCCAATATAGTGTTGGATCTTCAATTCAAGGTCAAATACATGCATGTTTGGGTTCATTAAAAGAATGACCAAAGTTCTTTCTTAAAGATCCTTAAGTGTAAGTAGCAAATCCTTGAGTTTTAAGTTTTTCCTTAAGAAATTGAAGCTTTTATGACTTAAATCTTCTTTATATGATTAGATCTTACTTATTTTAGTGCATGCATATAGATTAAGATTGTAGATCTACAAAGAGGAAGCAAAAAGGTGGGGAACCATATCAAATTTAGAGCTTAAGAGCAAAAATGGTCATTTTTAGTGAAGATTTGAGTTATATAGTTTGAAAGGTGAGTTGGTAAGTATGAAATAGTATTAGATCTATGTGTTTTATGAATTTTTGATGGATTTAAGTTTCTGGCCGAATGGTATATAGTTTATATGATGAGTTTTGATTTTGTTTTGATGATTAGAAGGCTTAAGATTGTAAGATACAAGTAATAAAGTGTTAAGGGGTTTGTGTGGGTGTGTTGTGTTACTTCCTTCACCTTGGTTGGATCATGCAATGAACATATTAATGGTTGGTAAGCTTAAAATGTGGTTTAAGTGATAATTTATGAAAAATAGAAGATTATTAGCAAAGAAGATAAGAAAAATCAAGCTTAAGATAAGTTAAAATGAATGAATTAAGGCTTATTGTCACTTAAAGAATATATGACTTAATAATTTTAAATTAAATGGTAAAATTTAAGTATTACTTAATAAAATTACTTTTAATTAAGGTTAAATGATGTTTATATTGATGAAATAAAGGAAGCTTAAGGTATAAGTACAAAATTTGGACATAAAGTAAGCTATTTGGTGATTTAAAGCTTAATTTCTATTTGTTGAGTATATGAACTTTAAAAATAATTTAATATGAATTCTTTTAAGTTTAATTTAAGAATATAAAAATAATAAAATATAAATAAAGATAAATAGAAGTATTAATATGATAATTAAGGTTGATATTAAGTTAAATAAGGTCATATGGACTTAAGATGAAATTAACAAGTTAAGTATTAAAATTTTTAGGATATTTGGCCATGTTATAAAAAAGGATTAAAATGGATATTAAGTTAAGTAAATAAGTGGTATTTTAAAGGTTTAATTAGGTTATAATAAATAGTATATGTTGAATTAATATAAGCCAAAGGAAGTTGATTTAAATTAAGCTTATGATGAGGTATAATTTGAGATGTTTGAATATGACTTATAGTGAGTTTAAATTGAGAACTAAAAAGGATATTTAAGTAT
>CANYBF010575932.1:0-17928 GCA_948192965.1 Dalechampia spathulata | reverse complement strand
GAATTGAAAATGCATTAAACTCAATAAAAACACAATAAAAATCAAGTCAAATCAATACAAAAGTGAATGAATAATGAATAGAAAGTGGATAAAAGGTGAATGGAAGTTACCTATGTTGATTCTCCAATGCAACTTGATGTTTCCAATCCAATTCTGACGTTAGGGGATGATGAAAGTGATCCAAAGTTTAGTATTCCCGATTGAAATTAACCTAAGTCTATTGATTTAGTGACAATTGATTAATCCTAGGGGTTTAGGATTGTTGGATTTAGGTTTTTGGATTGCTAATTCACGTCTGACGGCTAACGGCTGACCTCGGGATTAGGGTTTCTTTCTCGAATCGCTGACCCCCAAGCCAAGTGGCCGAATTAGGGTTTAATTGGTGTCTGAGGGAACTTACCCGATCGGGTAAGTTAAGGAGGCGAAACGGGTAAACTACTTACCCATTTGGGTAAGGAACATACCCGTTCGGGTAAGGAACATACCCGAACGCTCCAACACTTACCCGAACGGGTAAGTACCCTAAAATGATAAAAATACCCCTAGGGCAACCTAACTTGAATCCTGGAATGCACTAGGACAAACCGAGATGCCCGTAAGGGCAAAACGATGAGGAGATAAGCTCGATTCATCCCAATCAATCTGACCGATCCAAAATTAGGGTGCGACAATACTATAGATGTCACTCCACATGTAGCACATGTCCCAATCTCCAAAAGTAAAAATAATGCTTTTTCATTTGAAAATCATTTTATAACTATTATGGGACCTATGTAATATTAGTTTAAGCTTGCTCATAGCTTAATGAATTAAATTAAGTCTCAAAATCATCATTTTTACTAAAAAATATTGATGATATTTTTTTATCACTCATGCATTTTTGCTTGTGTATTTTGGGTTTATGCTGGCTAGGACCACTTTTTTCCTTTACTTGCTAGAGTGGAAGAGGCAATACTCAATACCTATTTTTGTATTAAGAAAGCTTTTTTTTGTAATAGAATAAGCTTTTATTTCTATTTCATTCCCTTAATTTGTACTTAAGTAATTCACATATATCACTCAATTTTCTCTAATCCCTTTCTGTTGGTTATTTGCTTATATTTGTTGTTTTATTTTAACTCACTATCATACTATACTACTATACTACTATCTTATATGATTTATTCATGCTTATGAATGTCAAACATCTATTTGAGATAATTAATTGCTTAATATGGTAAAATTGTAATATGAAACTCTAAAATGAATAAATTTTCACCACCCAAACCTAATCTATGAAGTTCAGTCTTTACTCCAAGCAAGCCCTTGATACTGTCTATTACAAGCCTTACTCTGAGTCATGGTTAAAGCCTTACCCATAGGTATTTATAGAAAACAAGGTTAGAGATCTAAAAATACATTAATAATATGGGATTTTAGCCTATTGAAGGTGAAGTGTATCATATATCATATGATATGCATCATACATCAGAAAACCAAGGGACATGCATAGGCCTCACCATGCCTGAGTTAATGTGCACCCCATGTTTAAAAGGTTCCTTATGTGAAAAAAATGGCAAGGGAGCATATGGTGCATGTCACTTTAGGACCAAAAATATAGCACTCATATTATATAAGTTTTCATAACATGCAACAGATATTGTAACATGTGCATGCTTGTAGAAGTAAAAAGTAAGATGTGTCATAAGCTAGAAACACTCATTAGGTGCTAAAATCTATATGTAACTTGAATCAAGATTGAAGTTCATCATCAAGTTGAAATGATAAAAATGCAAAAAAGTAGCATGTAGGTGGAAATTCAAGGTCAACAAATACATTTCCATAAGCATATGTTTATGTATAAAACTTAATTTATTCATATACAGGGCAATTTTCTTCCTTTTCTTTTGCTAGATCTTATATGTATAAATATGTACATTATATAAATATATTATTATATTTGCACAAGTACATGGATCTATATAAATTATACTTAATGAATTTAAGAAACTAATCCTTGTTAACCCATACTTGTTCTATTGTTAAAAGAAATATGAATTCTTTAGCTACATTAAAAAGTATATTAGAGGGGAAAGAAAGAGGGAAGTAAATAGTTCAAGTCTCCATTACAATTATAAACAATTATAGTTTTTACCTCTCTAGTTAACAAATATTGTTCATTTTAAAAACCTCTAAGGAAGAGGGTAAAATTCCACTTTTATTAAATTCGTAGCATTAGAACTTTATGATTTAGTTCAATTTCATCTTATTACTATTAAATTACTTTTGATTGATTCATTTGTTGTTAGTTTTAAGACTATTCAGAGTTTTATCTAATTTAGGGATTTTAAAATCTCTAGAATTATATTGAATTTTGGTTCTTTAAAAAATTAAATCTCTAAAATCATATTAAAAATAAAATCTTTATTATCTTGAATTTTTGCCTAATTCAGTTTAGGTTCATATCAATATAAAATAATTTAGTATAATTCAAATTTGTATAATTTAAATATTATATGGTTCTAAAAAAATAAATTTTATAACAATATTTAATGATAAACAATAATACAATAGTTAAAACTTAATAGAAACTATCTACTTAAGATTATCTCATGACCAGTAGGTCTAGACATAATATTATAATTCTAGCTCTTTCAAATTTTATCTTATTGATGGCTTAAACCTTTTAAAAAGGGACCTTCTTCACCTTCCACCTAAGTTGTGCAAGAAATGTGCAAATTAATCTTAAGGAATAATGAAGCTTCATAAGATCTTTCTTTCCAATTATAGGTAGTATGCATCTTCACATACATGTCTATTCTAATGAGGCTCTCTTTAAGACAATGCCCAGATCATTACACTTTTCACATGAGTTGAAACTTACTCAATAAGGAATTTTGCTATCTTAGGATTGTTATAGTTAAAATCATTGTTCACCAAGGCCTTAGTCACTAATTCCCTTGACATTATCAAGAGTTAAGGTTTTTGTACTCAAGGATAAAATAGATTTCATATTTGTATTTTATTTATGTATTTTAAGGGGAATGATAGATAGAACATTATGATGTATACTCCTATAACTTGTAAGTATGCTCCTAATGCTCTTTAGGGAGGAGTGACTAGTCACCTTGGATGAGGATCCTAACCATTATGTATTTTAAGGGTTGCTATAGGTGGAAAATTATAATGTATACTCATGTAACTTATAAGTATGCTCCTAATGCTCTTTAAGGGGGAGTGACTAGACAATTTGAATGATGTTTAGAGCCTAGCTATTATGGCAAGCACTTATTAGGCCTATCTTTTGTATAGCATATTCCCTTCTACCTATATACAAAACATGATGATCAAATATGTGTATCAATTCCATTAATCAATATGAGAAGTTATCATATTCTAGTCAATCATAATGTCTCGTTATGATTTTATTGTGCCTTACTCATTGGTGATGGTTAAGCTATGCTAAACTCATTATACTATTCTTATCAGGATTGTAAAACTCATGATGCTCGTAGGTTATGCTTGTTTATGTCAAGAATTAATTATTCATAAGATTTCAAGGTTGGCTTATAGTGGAAGCATCCTACACGAGTGCCTCATAGGTCCTTATTAAGGGCTTCAACCTAGACTTATGATAACCATTAAGTCATCCACTTCCTTAACATTTTGACACTATACAAGTGTTAGCCCCATACATGATCTTATAACTTTATGAAGACCTGTATTTCTTGACTTGATTAACAAGGTCCATAAAAATTTAATGAAATTGTAAGTAAATAATAATAAAGTTTTATAATTATAATAAAAATCTAATAGCTTAATGGAAAATAAAATTTCTGAGATAAATTATTATTTACCAAAAGCTCAAATTTATTTATTTTCTACATATATTAAATAATATTAATAATATATCAATCAAATAGTTTTTTAAAACTAAAGTATACCAATTAAATTTATCATTATTTAAAATAGACTTAATTTTTTAAAATTCAATATAATTTTATATGGTTCAGTATAATTCAATTGAATTCTCGATTCTATTATTTACTTAATCTCCATAACCATACTATTTAAAGTTAATAATGCAATTTGATTCAATTCTATTTAAAAAGTCAATAATACAATTTGGTTATGGTTACTTTTTCTTGATGCTTCAGTTCAATTCAATAAGATTTGAGCAACATATATAAGACTAGTTATCTTTCTGATCTATGATCATATTAAGCTTTATTATTTAATTATATTTATTTTATAAATTTGGGTATATTATTTTTCTTTTTTTTTTCTATTCTCTACTTCACTTTCCTAAAAATTTAAAGCACAACAAATTTTACTTTTAAATCTAAATTCTTTTAAGCCTTTTTCTTTCCTTTCCACCAATTTGCATCTAATGTAGTACCCCTTTTCTTTCTTAATATAATTGTTTAAGATCTAATTTAATTGGTCTCGATATTGTGAAAAAGGAACCTAATTTGTAATTTATTAGTTTATGCATAACTATATTATAATTTTGGTTGTGATTAGATTCATATTCAATTATTAGAACAAAATGTGAATGTGCTATATTGTACTTGCACATCTTATCTTCCAAGTTGCTTCTCTAAAGATTTTACACTTATGATCATTCTCTTTAAAATTGTCTAATAAAAATAGGTATTTTTTGGTTACTACTTCTTTCCTTTGTTGGTAGGTGCTTATAGAATTTTGAAGGAGAAATTATTATTATTTTATCATCATCAATGTATGTTTGTAGATACTACTAGATATCTCAACAAAACTTACAATTAACTAAAAATATAGCAAAAAAAACTTAACATTATGGCCATATAATGCATCAGCCTATCCTTACGTGACACCTATGTATTAAGAATATTTTCTTTATGAACACATGTTATTGCATTGTGTTTTGAGTAATCACTAGTATATGATGCCAAGCTTGGAGAAAAGGCTATGGAAAGAGGTAAATGAAAGTGTTTGATTAGAAAGTCACCCAATTAATGGGAGGAAGAAATAACAACCAAGTGAATCTTATTCTCATGGATTTTTTTTGGTGAATTAAATAACAATCCAACTCAATATGTTTTATACATACATGATGAATAGGATGTTCAACAAGCTGAATAGCAGAGCAATTACAATAAGAAATAAGCATATGTATGGTTAAAGGTAAGCAAAAATCCTAAAGTAAGTAAAAGAGCCATTAAAACTCATAAGAGAGGGAAGCCAAAGCTTGATATTTAGCTTCAGCTAAGCTATGATACATATTTTATTTTTTTTAAAGATTTCTATGAAATTAAAGCCAAGCCAAGGAGGATAGGAAAACTAGTAATAGAGTAATAAGTGTTTGGCAACCAACCTTGTCAAAATCACTATAAGCTTGTAGCCTTAAATTACTAGCCCGTAAAAATAAAAGACCCTAACCAAGTGAAGCTTTTAAGTAACAAAGAACACAATGAGCAACCATTAAGTGAAGAGAAGTAGGACAATTAAGGAACTAGAAGAGTTAATTAATAGTAAAAGAGATATTAGGGTGAGTGTTAGTCAAATACAATAAATGACCAATAATCACCAATAAGAGGTAACATCAAACAATAGAGTACCAACACCCTTATGAAGATGATGAGAAGTAACCATAAGAGTGCCAAGAGGTTTGCAACCAAGAAAACCAATGTCCTACAAAATATCAAAAGGTATACTTTCACTAATATAAAAGCAGACCAGAGGAGGAATGTGCAACTTTAAAGATAAGAAAATATTTCAAAGAACCTAAGTCCTTGATCATAAACTAAGAGTGTAAGTGTTTTTTAACACTAGTGATCAAGTGAAGATTATCACTAGCTAATATAACATCATCAATGCACATAATAAGGGTAATAAAACCATCACAATCATAGCAGGTAAAAAGAGAGGGGTCAATGATGGAAACCTTAAAAGCTATAGAGTGTAAAGCAATAATGAGTTTATGATTCCATTATTTATTAGCATATTTGAGACCATATAATAATTTAAGTAAGCAATATATAGTCCTTGAAGCAACCTTAAAACCTACGGGTAGTTGCATGTAAACTTTCTCAAATAAATCACTATTAATAAAGGCATTGTTTATGTTTAATTACTATAAATACCACGCTTTGGCTACTATAATATCTAAGAGGGAATGAATAACGGTGATCTTGGCTATAGGAGAGAAGGTATCAATATAGTCCATACCAAATTTCTAAGTGAATCCTTGGCCCATAAGTTAGGCCTTATAGTGAGCAATATAACCATATTGTTGAAATTTAAGTCAATATAGCCATTTATAACCAATGGTTTTCTTACCAAGTGATAATGGAATAAGATCCCAAGTGGAATTTCGCTAAAGAGCATAAATTTCATTATACATCACATACTTTTAACAATCAAAATGAATAGCTTCATAATAGTTATTGGGTTCAAAAGTGGTGGTGAAATTAAGGTTAAAGGCCTTATAGGTTAGAGAAAGGTGATCATAGTATAGAACAAAAGATAATTGATGACGGGTGGAAGGGAGTAAGCAAACAAAATTGGTTTGAATGGAATGATGAAAGTCATATAAGTATGAAGGAGGCAATAAGATTGAGTACAATGTGGTAGTGTTGGTTGAGGAGGAGAACTAAGTTGGTTAAATGATGAGTTAGGAGGTGAAGATGAAAGAGAAGAAAGGGGAGGGGAATTTTTAGATGGTGGATCAACTAGACATGAAGAAGGACTAAAAAGGATATTATCATAAGGACTACCAGTAACAGTAATATCTTAGAGTAAAATAATGGAGAAATTATTAGTAACATTGTATTGGAAAGGAAAGATATATTTGATAAAAATGATATATTGAGAAAAAAATAACATGAATATGAAGGTTATAGAGGCAAAAGCCTTTAATTCCAATGGTAAAATCTAAGAAAACATATTTTTTAGTATACAAATCAAATTTATGGCAACCAAATAAAGGGGTAGAACCATAGGTTAAGCAATAAAAAACCTTTAGAGGCAAAAAAAAATTAATGGTTTGGAGAATAAAAGCTAAAATGGCATTTGGTTAGTTAAAATGGGGGTAGACAAATGATTAATGAGGTAAAGAACATGGGCAATACAAAAACTTTAAAAAGGAAGAGGAATGTAGGCTTGAAAATTTAATGCACATGCAATATTTAAAATATATCGATGTTTATATTCTACCATGATATTTTGTTACAGAGTATAAACACAGGAGGTCTGATATTGAATGCCATGTTGTTTGTAACAAAACTAACATTTGAAACTCTAAACCATTGTCAAGTCGAATGGTTTTAATATTGAATTAAGTGGTCATATAAGACTAAAACTCATGTATAAGTTGTCAAGTTTCAGATTTATGTTGCATGAAAAAAGTCCATGTGTAGCGACTAAAGTCATAAATTATGGTTAGAAAATATTTTCTAGCATCAAGATTAGGGTCCAAAACTGGACCCTACATGTACATGTATAACAATTCAAAAGATGAATGAGCTTTATAGATACTAAGAGGAAAGTTCAATCTTTTTTATTTTACAAAGTAATAAACATCACAATTTATGTTATCGATAATATGAATAGTATGATATGTTTCATAAAAGTTTGATTCACTCATGAGAAGCATGACTAAATCATTAATATTAAAGATCAAATTATGCATGAGAATCAAAAGACTTATTAACAATAGTGTGAATAAAATGTTTATTTGGTTCATGAAAAATGGAGCTAGTGGAATCTTTTAAAGTTTGCACTAGATAATAAAGAGCCCCTCTTTGCCTCGTTATTCCAATCATTGATAAATTTCAAAGGTCTTAAATAAAACATATACCAGGTTTGAAAAGAAATACACGGTGTAATGTGACAACAAGTTTATGAACAAAAAATGAGGTTAAGTATATAATGTGGTAAATACATAACATTATTAAGTATAATAGTGGAATTCAAGTTAATAATGCCCAACTTAGTCAATTGAACCTATGTTCCATTTGGCAAGGTCACTATATATGGTGTAATGTCATGATAAGGCTTAAATAATGCAAGATTATTGCAAATGTGATATATTAAGCCAGAGTCAAGTATTTAAAAATAATTCTTGATAAAGAAACTCATAATAGTATAGATAAAATGGTAGTAATAGATTTATCTCTAGATCAAAAATTTACCACGTGTACATTAGCATAATGCAACTAATTTGTAGAGGAATCAAATTATATTAATTTCAAGGGTTTTTAGTATTGATCCTTAGTAAAAAGCAAATCCTTACCTTATTTTGGATTAATGTTGAATGGATTTTTCAATAACAAAAGGTAAGTCTTATGGTAAAGTATATTAAAAATGATTAGCATGTGCACCCTTTAATTATGAGTAAAGATTATAACCAACAAGATATCCATGCTTCTTGTAGCATTGATCTATATGGCATATGAGACCATAATATGTGCATAAGCCCTTTTTCTTAATTTTAATGGATATGATATCATTCCTTATAACCCCAAAAATCTTATTATTCTAAAAAATGATGATTTCCTTTGTTCTCAGCCCAAGAGTTACACCAAGTTATCTTTCATGTTGTATGACCATGGCAAATACAATATTTATAATTGGAAGGGGTTTAAGCAATAGAACTTATGACCTTAATGTACTGAATATATCATTCAAGCCTTTCAAGAAACATGTAACATGATCTTAATTTTTGTATTCTTTGATTGCCATTAGTGTCACACATTAACATTTAAGGGTGCATGTACAAGCTAAAATAGGACATAAATTATTGTATTCATCCCATAAGGTTTTCAACTGCATATAGTATGCATTAACTATTAATGCCCCTTATTTCAAGGAAAAACCTCCTCTTATAGATCTAAAATTCAGATAACATCAGCTTGAGAGAGTTGATCTTTCAAATTGCTCTACATATCTTTAGCATAACCAAAAGAAATGAAACTTTGTGCAATAAAAGAGCTTAAAGATTGTAGAAGCCATGGCACTACCATGTTATTGCATCATTCCCAAACTTGATAGATACTTCATTGGCTTTGAAATAATTATTGATCCATCAATAAACTTCAGCTCATTGTTAGACATCAATGCCATTTTCATCAACCTAAACCATTAATAGTAATTAGATTTTATAAGAATTATGGAAACGAGCATTAATGATGGCATCTCATTTGCATGGAGGTAGTATAGACTTGAAGGATGATCTTCCTATCTTGGTTGCTTGAAGGATGATCTTCTTATCTTGGTTGCTTGAAGGATGATCTTCTTATCTTGTTTGCTCAACCATGGAAGACTTTTTAAAAAAAATCAAGATCTCATAACTCTTTATTCTTGCTTTAATACCATGATAGCATTTTGAAGAATTTCTTATTATTTTCTTATCATCACTATATGTTGGTACATGTTGCTATATATCTTAAGAAAACTCCTAATTTAATTAACTGAAAACATATACACAAAAATAACTAAACATTATGGCCACATAATGCATTAGCTTATCCTCATATGATGCCTATACCAAGAATATTTTCTTTATGTACACATATTACTGAATTATGTTTTAAGCTATCACTAATGGATAATGGAGCTAGTATTAGGTGTTGTTATTTGATTTTATCATGACAAGAAGAAATGATTCATTGCTACTACTTCCCTAAGTTGCTTATTTTTGTAGAACCAACTATTGGTTTGTATTTCTCATACTATACCAATTTGACCAATTTAATTTAACACTTGTGGTTAATCATTCTGAAGATGTTAGACACCACCCTTAGGTTCTCCAGTCATTAAATTGATACCAATATGAATTATGAAACTATGTAGATGTAAGCTTATAATGTTTAATTAGGTTTACTAATGTAGATCTAATTTCATTTTTTAGCTATTCAATAGTAAAACAATAATATGGTTTTCTTGAAATTAATACAACTTTTGGGTTTTGTTAAGAAAGCATGAATGGTGTAATCATCTAGAAAATATTAAATGAAAACTATTTTCAGAGTATCATAAGTAGTTAAAACTCAGGTAAAAGTTTTATATAATTTTTATATAGTTATATTTTTAAGTAAAATAGTTAAAAACACATATAATGGATTGCCATTTTATTTATAACTAACTAAAACAAAATTTTCAATTAATTAATTTTAATTAAATTTTACAATTAAAGTAATATATAAATTCATCAATACTTAATGATAAATTTACCTCCTAAGATTATTAATTTTATGTTACGAAAACATGTTCTATTAAAATGAATATATTGTTAAATTACTTAGAAAATCATATCAAGATTTTTCATTACAAATTATTTTAAATATAAATTTTTAAAAAATAATGATAACAATTGATTTATTAATTTTTGTATAGCAATAATAACATGTTTAGCATTTACTAATGATAGTGAAATAGTTTCTTGAACTATTTAACTTTCAAAATTTGGAGTTATGTGTTTTTATAAATTAGCTACTTAAGCTTAAGACATGTTTTAATGAAAAATTAAACAACTTTTTAAAATGGGATTTAGATCAAATTATGATCAAAATATAATAAATAAGGTTAAAATTTTGAAATCCGAATTGGTACTCTTGAATTAGACATTAATTATTGTTTTTATGGTTTGATTAATTCACCCAAACTCAAACTTCCTTCTTGCATGTGCACTCTGAGAAGAACCTATGATTAACTTTTTGAGAAATTTCTAAATGAACAATTTCAATAAAATCTTTTAATTTCTTATTTTACTATATTCAACTAAATAATTTCTTTCAAAAGGGTTTTTACCTCTTCAAAGCTTAATTTTTTATTTGTTACTTCATGTGCCTTTCTAACATTTTTAGACATAATTTCTAAATTAGGATGATGAATTTATTTCTTTACCTCTTTGCCAATAAATCAATGGTTTTAAAGTAGCAAAATTCCTTATCGGGTAAGTTCTGATAATGTGATATACCATATTGTTTGAGGGACCCTAGATGTTGTCGGAGTAAAGGATCTTTTTGTGCTCTTGCTATAGTTAAGCGATCCTTAGAATATTAAAGAGCTAAGACCATTCTAATGCTCCTTTTCTTCATGCATAAACTGAAAACAAAAAAAGAAAGGGAAATTTTTTGAGACACTAGAACTTCTTCAATGAACTTCAAAATAAATATAAAATTCATGGAGAGATAAAGAAATAAGTGGAATTAATCATTTGTCTAATATCCAATTGCTTCAATTTGAATTAACTAAAAGATGCCTTGAAAACCATGAGTTTAATTATTATATTGGAGATTCACTCCAAAAAGCTAAAGTAATTAAAACATCTACTAACTAGTTTTCCTTGAAAGATAAGTATAAGAAAGTACATTTCTAATAGATAAATTATTTTCAAATAATCATCATACAACATCAATTTTTCTTCTTTTACTTCTTGATATACAATTGCTTAATGAACCACCAACATTGATATCTCCAAATACTTCGACCTATGAAACCCTTAAAGTAATAACTATTTCAAGATAAAAATACAAGTCTTATACTCTATTATATTATTTATAACCAAAAAATCATTGATTCTAGTTGCATTTATTCACTACATGATCAAAATATATTTATCATCCATGCACTTCAATAGTTATGTGATTAGGTCATCAAATCCAATTCAGAGTGATTTCACTTTCACGGCTATGAATGAGATGTTAATTCATATAGAATGATTCATAATACGATACTACTAATTCAGTTGGAATGAAAAGTGATCCTCTCGATGGGCTCCATTAAAGAATGTATGAACCTATGTGAGGTCATAATGGAGTCACCAATTGGTAAAATCAAGAAATGTGGCCAAATCAATTCTATCACTAAATATATGATCTTCCTAGAACAACTTTGATCCAACCCTATGATCTAATAGCAAATCTCATCCGATGCAATTTTAGTAATCTTTTCCATTTCTTATCATTAAACAAGAAATTTGATCACTTGATCAAATGAGTTCATTTTTCTTGGATAAATATCATGTTTAAATGCATTTTGTTCAATATTATTTGAATAAAATGTGTCTAAATAGGAGATAACTTTTAACACTTGATTTTTATTCTACCATTTTTCTTAATGATAAATGTTATTGTTTAGATGTCAACACTAATCTGAAACATTGACATGAGTTGGAGTCTTCTTCAATTGCTTTATGATGGCATTTCCATCCACTTTCTCTTCATTACTCTCTTTATCTACCTTATCCTTCTCTTCAACATTAATGGATGACTCACCTTTTCATATTAAATGAGCAAGAGTATACACTCTAATACTCTTTGCTATATGGTTTACAATCATCAACTTCTCTTTGGCTTCCTCTATAAATTCCTCTTTGTTATGTTCTTCTTCTTCTTTAAAATCATATTAAATATCTAAAGTTGTAATAAAGAATTCAAACCATCCTTCCTCTTTCAATTTATATAAATTATAAACCAGAATTAGTTTGCACCTAAACATCCATAAATGAACTAATAAGAGATTTTAGTAAATTAGAAGAAATTATCATAATTTTGGAATGGGGTACTCTATCATAGCTAGGGTTAGTCTTAATGAAGGGACAAACTTTTCTAAATCATGCATTTTATTAGAATCAATCAGATCTTATATAGCATTATGCAAAATATTACAATTGTATGTAAAGTAGCATGATACCAGTTGTAATTGTAAAAGGTGGTTGTACCTATATGTGTAGGTGGAGGATTAGGAAATTGAGACATAAGTAGTTGTAGTAAATTATCTTTATATAGGTGAATAAAGACTTTAAAAGTAGAATTTTAGAATTAGAATATTTTCAAGGTATGCAATTAGTATGGACTTTTGAAATTTTGGCTTAGTTGATATTTAGGGTATACATATAAGTAGACTTTGGTTTAAAATATGGCAATTCCTTCTTCTTAGTGAATTTGCTTTTTCAATTCATTGACCTTGTATATATCTCCTTAAACCCCTAAAAGTTCTAAAACTTCATTCGATTTTGAAACATTAGTAAAGACCCTAAAACTAACTTATTAATCAAATCTTCCTTAGCTAGTTTATGTTTTAATAAAGTGCTTGTTAATTGAATAAGAGAAATAACCTATAAAAGATTCATTAGACTTTTATTCCACTATTTCCAAGTCCAACAAAGAAACTTCCATTCTAGAATTAAAATTGTATTATTTACAAAAAGCTCAACATAAAAGCTTCTAATCTTATATAGTTGCTTTATCCAAACCATAGTATTAGCCTAAAGCAAGACCCTTTAAAGATAAAAGAGCATCTTTATGATCTAATCATCAGCTAACCTAATAATGCTCATCATCATTATAAATTGCTTAAGATAATCATTTAAATCATCATTCTTACTACACTTTATCTAAGTAAGCATTTTAAACTTCAATGACATATCCTTAAAAGGATTCAATGAAGTATCTTCAAAATCAATACGCTCAACCACATTTTATTATTTCATTCATAAGTACAATTACTCCATCTTTTATTCATAGGGGACTTTCACTCTAGCTCTTTCATCACTTCAATAGTAGGAGGACATCTTAGTAATACCTCACTTATATCAAAATCAAAGTCAAAATCTTTGATATATAGTGACCACTTTCCCTTACCTGCTTTAGGCCTTAAAGGAGGAGTAGTCTTTACTACCACTTCTCTAATTTGATCATTAATTATAGTACAAAAATTCCTTTCTAAAAACTAAGTCAAAGTTTGATTACCATTGATTGAATCATAACTTGCATGGAAGATTCAAAAGGATTCTAATTCACCATATGATATCATCTATAAGAATTTATGGATTAGCATATATGTATGAGATGTCATGAATACAAAAATGTAGAATGTATGCATGACCTCATTTTAAAATACCCCAAATGTTATGATTGTAAAAGAATATTATTAAAAGATGAAATACATAATGCATGAATGCATGATTGTCATAAACCATAAAATGGGTTAGTTTACATATGAGAAATAGCAAGCAACTCTCTATATCACCATATTATTAGTATGTTAGTCTATCCTATATTAGCTTGCTCATTTAAAGTTCAAGTGAGGAACTCATAATGCAAAACTCCATTAAAAGCATAATAAACATATTTAATTTTAGAGTGAAAGTAAATGGAATAATTAACAAAAATCTAATAGCATTTCAACTCACTAAATACATATTTACTAAGAGAGGTAAAATTTGATGACCTATATTGAGCTAGAATTTTTGTAGCATTTTAGCTCAACATGAGTTAATTAGTATTTAATAAAGATAAATTCAAGTAAATTAAACCATTTAGACATATATAATATATATAGCATATAATAGTCAAGTAAATCCTATGGAAAATTACTAAGGTATTTTACATGGGCAAAGTTTGATGAAAAGCTAAGGTCTCCCACCACAATTATACCCTATGTTTATCTAATCAAGGAGTTAATGATGATCTTAGATACAAAGTAATAAGTGGTAAAAGCAAAAATATAGTTCTAAAGAATTGAGGGAAGACTAAGGAACTATGCCCCTACAATTACATGGTTATTTAAGACCAAAGTATGTGTGTAAAGATAATATGATGAATGTGAAATGCCAAATAAGATAATTAATTAAATGAGAAATAATTATAAAAATTATATATATCAAAACCACCACTGTTCAATACAAGTCCTTAATGGAGTCACCATTATGAGTGCGGTATTAATTCATCTAGAAGGATTCATACTTTGACATTACAAATTCACTTAGAGCGACGAATGATCATTCCAAGGGACTCCCTAAAAGAATTCACAAACCTGCAATAAGATCATAATGGAATTGCCACCTAGTAAAACTTAATTCTTTAAAGTTGGATTCGGATGGTCAAATTTACTATGTCTAATTTATATAATTATTTTCTCATTTAATCAATTATCACGTTGCCTAAGTAGATATATGAGTATTATACATCAACATATTATAACTTGTAATTATAAGAAAATGATGGATGAGAGATAGAGCATACAAAACGAAATTACAACATGAATCATTATACATTGGTTGAAAATCAAAACTAGTAAAAGAATTCATACACAAAATAATATATTACTCATTTACAAATGAGTGAAGAATTAAATTATCTATAAAATAAAGGTTAATCCTTAAAATAAATATGGATAAAAAAAGATTATATACAAATATCATTTATAACAAAATATAAACCAGTTTATCATTTAATATTCATCTATGAACAACCATTCACAAAACCTTAATGTCTAAACATAAGGTTATATTAGAAACTTATGCTTTATAGAAGCGTCACACTAATAACTCTCATGATAAAAGAGTTACTAATATGACTTAAACATGCAAGATATAAAATATTCACATTCAAGTAATAGCCATATACAAATCTTAAAACATCATTCAAAATAGGAAATAAAAAATGTTACATTCATAAATTCATCCTAACATCTCATCATAGCAATAATAATCAAGAATAAGTTATGTTAGCAACTGTCTTCCTTAATAAAGAGTTATGTTGGCAACTCTTTCATAATAAAAGGAGTTATTTTATTGGCAACTCTTATATAATAAAAGAGTTGCTAACACAACTATGTGGATACAAAATATTTTGCTAGCATAACTATAAATAGAAATAGACATATGAATAGAGAAAGACTAACATAAACAAGATGAATAATAAAATGAACAAATGGAAAAAAATACATACATATGAATAAAAAGAGATAAAAAGAATAAGGGCATCTTTCCTTAAAGAAAATGTTTATTAAATGACATGATTAAATTGCTTTATGATTTTTATCTCACAATTTCAAATTTAATGAAAATAATTATTAAAGCATTAATTATTCTACTGAATCAAATCATACAGTTAAAAGAAAAGAAAAGATGCTCATATTAATTACATGGTAGCATATTATTTCATCATGCAACAATTTCAAATAACATATAAGATCATGATAGAAAGCGTAAAAAATAAAAAAAAAGATTGCAAAACTTTAATAAGTTATATGATGCAACTGTTCATGTTCAATAAGTTATTGGTGTAACTTATTGTGTTTTTACTCTAGTCATTGCACTACAAAAACTAAGCGGAATAAAGATCGAACTTAACCATCACTAAAGTAAAAGTTTATTGTTGTGAAATGAAAAGGTTATGGGAAAAATCTATTATGAAAGCATTTGATACGAAATGAATGATAATGAAAATAGCTACAAAAATAACAATGTCATTATTTCCTTAACTAAATGGCTATGAATTTTATCTCCAATTGTTATCATCATTTTGTGACAGGTATTGTTTTCCATAGGTAAATGGCTACGAATTCCCTCTCAAATTCTCATCACTATTTTATGATGGCTTTGTTTCATCACTATTTCCATCATGAAATGGCTATAGAATTTTTTTTATCATAAATCAGTCATTAAAATGTAAAATAATTTTATTTAAAATTTTTTTATATATTTAAAAAATAATAAAAAATTTAATTGTTAATAAAATTTTATATGGAATTATAATTAAAAATTGAATAAATATATTAAAATTTCAAATTATTCATATGATATAAAATATTATTTATGGTGCAAATCCAATATAATTTCCTCTGTAATTTGAATATTCCATAATTCCACACCTATTAAAATAACACTTCTATAATTCTCACAATCCATCAATCATATACTTCACCCCTAAGTTTACAATTTGATCTTAAATATTAATAGTATAAATAATCCATGAAGTTTAATATAAATGAAATGAAGTTATTCAAGTTAACATCATAACACCATTGCAATGTATAAGTAAAGAAAAGGAAAATTTAAAAGAGTACTGATCAAAGTGATTATGGTGCCTCAATAATGGTATTTATATGACCATCAATTGGTGCATGAGAATCAATATGAACAATAACTGTGAGTGGATCAGATAGGTCAACTATAACAGTGGTATCATCACCTAGAGTAGAATGATCTACCTGGGAGGTAGATGGTGCAGGTTCATCCTATTGAATTAGTAAGTCTTGTCAGCCTGCTCATGAATAATCGGTATTTATACGTTTATCACATGATCAACTACATCCTTAAAGGCAACACGTGCAACATCTTGAATCTCCCATTCAATCATATCATCTAAAAATGGTTATTATTGGGTTGATCCTCAAGATGGTCCATAAATAGATGTGCTAATTGATGTACTATTGTAGTAAGTACTAGCCTACGTACCAATCACTTATATTCATCCCTTCAATGCCCCACCTATAGCCTCCAAGTAGATACGAGAGTCATCTATTATATCATTTGATTATGTTGTTGCCTCCTACATCTGTGTAACATGATCCTAATAAAATAAAGAAATACAATCACATCAATTTCCACACTTACATAACAATAATGTCAATAAAAGATTTTATACTTATATTAATCTAATGTGAACTCTTATCAATGAAATTGACCTGACCATGTTTTCATGTATGAGTGTGTATACGAAAAGCTCATAAGAGGTTTGTTACACCCACGTTAGAGACCCTAGGAGTTATGCATGTATATGTGTATATGTATATGTATGGGTATATAGTGAAATGTATGCATTGTTGCTTGTGTATGCTTATGAATGTATAAGGCGTGTATGCGTTTATATCCTTGAATGTGTGACGTCGCCTCGTTAGGAAGCGTGTCTTCTCGGTCGGATGAGGGACGGCTTGTAATTGTGCTTCAGAATATGTATTGAAGTGTTTCAGGGTTGATAAGAAGGTTTGGGTTGATTAGGGATGAGTTAGGCTTGCCAAATAGGCAAGTTGTGTATTTTGGGAAGTGGTACGGGCATACGTATAGGGCGTACGGTCGTACGAGTCAGAGAGAAAACAGGGAACTGAGGGCCTCGAGTGCGTACGGGCGTACCACATGGGCGTACGGCCGTACCGCAGCTCGCAGGAATCAGTTTT
>CANYBF010575780.1:0-15971 GCA_948192965.1 Dalechampia spathulata | reverse complement strand
ATGACATCATAAATGAAATTCCAAATTCCATTTTACTTTCTTTTCTATATCATAAATCTTATATTAAATCAATCATCTTAGACATACATATTTCAATATACTTATTTAATATTCCATTATTCACTAATCCATAATTATTTCTATACATATATATATTATACGTACATTTTTCATTCGTATAATTCATTTATACGATCCTTAATCACACTTAATTTATAAATTATGCATACTCCAAATACAATCATAATTTATCTTAATTCGTCAATTGCATGCATTTCCATGCATTCGTAAATATCCTTGCCTTGATATACATGTAATTATTTGATCGACTCAATTTTGCACGTTCGAACTTATTTTTCATATTCAACTTAATATACTATCATCTTATCATCATTTCTTAATCCCGATAGATATCTCATATTGTTATCATAATATTCATAACTTTCACCTTGAAATACATATTTTTTTCATAATTCCACATCATCATCCTATTTTTGATCGTGTAGGGAGTAATTTCACTACCTGAATCAATAATACTTTTCGCACTAAAAATGAGGATGTGACAAGAAAACCAATGAGTCCTTCATGGATTACTTTAGCCGATGGATGAATAAAGTTACGCTGGTCAGACAGAAACCATATGAATCAGACATGATTAACAAGCTTATTGTAAGATCATTGCCATTAGACCAAGATAAGCTAAAGTACTAGACATTCCACACCTTCGAGGACATCTACTCTATTAGCCAGCTAATTGAGTAGATCGAGGGGAAGAAAAAAGAGCCTTCCTTCCATAAACCTAAAACCACCATATACACTCAAACACAACAAAAACCCCATTATATCAATGCCTTACAAACACCAAATCCCATACTCCAAAACACTACCCCATCTTGGAGGTACTCAAATCTTGGGATGCCACTTTTCAAGGTTTTCAGTGTGTCTTTAAAGCTAAACTTATAAAGCCATTTGAGACAAACTTCTAAAAACCAACCCTAGCATTAGTGCATACAAAAACCTACTACCATTACCACTAGTATCATGGCCATAACACTGATGATTATCGCTCTTTCAGGTGGGTCATCTAAGATCTCATTGATTCTGGTGAACTTAAAGACAAACCCATTGCCTAACTACTACAAAGCCAAGCACACCTACTTATTCCAATTAGGGTTACCAGAATCTTTGGTTCTTAAGTCCTTCTGTCCCCTCGGTAATGAGGAGATTACTCAGTTACCTACTATCAACTTCTGACCTGGTGGTAGGTTTGACATTGGTGCCATTGACATATTGTATGATAGTTCAGAGGATGAGTCTATAGTTACTCAAGGTTCTTCTAAGTCTGAATCATTAGAGGATCAGGGTTCCAAGAAAGGCAAGTTAACCAAGACTCCTAAGGTGGCTAAGCCGGTGCCTAAACCATCCAAGCAGCAGAAGGGGTTAAGTGCTAATAAGATGTCCTCTCAAGTCTGTAACATGACTCGTAATGGTAAGGTGTTCTAAAAGCTCCAAAAAAGTCAACCAAGACTAGACCCATCAGGGATGAGGCTGGTCTAAGCAATGTTCTGGTTCCATAACCAGCTGATAAGGTTACTCAGCCTAATAATGTTGTTATCAAGCAGTTAAAGAAGATACAGGTCAATATTAACATCTAGGAATTAGTGCTGTCCTCCCAATAACATCTACAAGACATCGTTGAGGCACTCTATAGCATGAGAACTTCTCCATCTGCTTCTACCTTTAGTATGAAGAGCTAGTTAGTGAATCAAAAATTATAATCTAGCATGATTATTATCTTTGATATAGATTTACCAGCCAAGGGTGTCTGTCATAAGAACGCACTCTTCATTAGGGTACATATCATGAATTTCTCCACTCCTTATGTCTGGTGGATGATGGTTCTCATATCAACATATGTCCTCTTAAGGTATTGCCCAAGCTTGAAATCCAGCCTTCAGACTTGAAACCATATAAAACTATCATCAAGGCTTATGGTTACCGGTACCTTCACTGCTACTGTCACAGTAGGGCTAATCAAGTTAGTGGTGGAGTTTACAGTTCTCAACATTCTAGTGTCATTTTCTTTATTATTAGGCCGACCATGGTTCCATCCCATGGGAGGTATGCCATCCACTCTACATCCAAAGATCAAGTTTCTGCATTACGAGGGGTAGTTACTATTGCAGTTGATGATGAGGTTACCCTAGCCTACATTAGAGAAAATGTCCCTCTCATGACTGGCTTTCAGATTACTGCTATTGGAGAGCTTGAATCATGCTCATACCAACAGAGTCCTGCTATAGAGAAGATGTTGTAGAAGATGAACTTTATGTCTGATAAAGGTTTAGGCTAGGTCCAGCAGGTTTGGTAGAATTTGACATCCCTACAGCTATATGGGAAGAAAGATACTACATTATTTTTGATCCCAATATTTTAGATAAGCTGGAAGAGTGCAAGACAATTGTCTTCATTTAGGGAGAGATGCAACATGACCATACTATCGAGTTGCCTAACTTAGATGACTTCTTCGACCAGCAGTTTGCCATCTTTGGTGATGTTTATGATCTGTCAGCCTTGACGGTAATTGAGAAGACCGCTGCCACTCTTACACCATCAACCTTGATGATGCTTTTCAGATCTTTGATGATGTTGCTGATCTCACCACTAGCAACCTTGAGCCAGAACTTACCACGGTCACTGCACTAGGAGCTAAGTTGTAGAGATTGGACATGGGGGACCTGCTACTTCAAAAAGTCTATGAGGTCATTGCTACTCTAATGGATAACACCTTTGATGAAATACTATATGAGGACATTGATATCCCAATTATTATTTTATTCAATGATGATGTAATCACATCTAAGTATAATGCAATGAAGAATAATATTTCTTATGTTTGTGATGTGTATTTTAATGGCATTGTACATGAACATGATCATTACATGAGCATTTTTGACATTAACACATCATGCATTAAAATTGTTAATATTAGCATAGATGAAAAGCTTTGTCTACTCCAGATGTCATCATACTTAACCTTTGAAGAGAGAATAGAAATAATTAGAGTACTGAAAAAGCCTTTAAAAGCCTTTGCTCTAGGCTATGAAGATATATCGGGTGTTGATAGAACTATTACAAAACATATAATTTTGATCAAGCTTGGGTTCAAATTGATCAAGCAGAAGCTATGTTACCTTTAACCAAAATGGGCCCAGAAGGTTAAGGATGATATCTAGAAGCAGTTGGATGCCAAGTTCCTGAAAGTGGTCAACTACCCTAAATGGTTGGCCAACGTGGTTCCAGTTCTCAAGAAAGATGGTAGGGTCAGGGTCTGTATAGATTACAGGGATCTAAATAAAGCATGTCCAAAGGATGACTTTGCTTTACCCCACATTGATATGCTAATTGATAGAGTAGCTATTAGTGCTATGTATTCTTTAGCTGATAGATTTTTTGGATATAACCAAATTCTAATGGCTATTATTGATAAGGTGAAGATAACTTTCATCATAGAATAGGGGACCTATTGCTATAAGGTCATGCCCTTTGGCTTGAAGAATGTAGGTGCTACCTACTAGAGAGCTACAACAACCTTGTTGCATGATCTAATCCATAAAGAGGTTGAAGTGTATGTGGATGATATGACGGTAAAGTCTCCCACTAGAGAAGCACATCTGATTACTTTTAATAGATTTCTCACACGAGTTGAGAAGTTCGGGCTTAAGCTGAATCTGAAGAAGTGCACATTCGGGGTGACATCTAGCAAGTTGTTGGGTCATATTGTCAGTCAGAGGGGTATTGAAGTAGATCTTGATAAGGCAAAGTTGATATGTGAGATGCCTATTTTGAGAACTGAGACCAAAGTCAAGGGATTCCTTGGACAGCTCCAGTATATTAGTAGATTCATTGCCAAGCTCACTACCATATATGAACCCATCTTCAAGCTTTTTAAGAAGAATCAACCCTTGATTTAGGGTGAGAATTACCAATTCACATTTGAGAGGGTGAAGCATTATCTCTCTAACCTGCCAATCTTACAACCACCTCGATTGGGAAAACCATTATTACTTTATCTAGTATTAGAATAGGAATTAATGGGTGCTATGATGGCTCAAGAGAAAAAGCTAGAATTGAGCATGCTGTCTACTACTTGAGTAAAAAACTATTGCCAATAGAATGCAGGTACAACATTATTGAAAAGCTATGCATGGCTATGGTCTAGGTCACCAAGAAACTCAAACACTACTTTCAATCATACCAAGTTCAGGCGATCTCTAAGGTTGACCCGATGAAATACTTGTATGCAGCTCCTTTGCTGATGTGAGCGCTAGTTTCTGCCGACCGCCTAGAGTGAGGCTTGTGATGCTCACAGATCGAGGACCGCACTTGGAGTGAAAGCACAAACTTCCCGAGGGGGTACCTCGAGGAATGATACAGACTCAAAAGAGTCACAAGGGAGTCACCATCGGATGGTTTTGGATTGGTCTAACCAACCCAGAGCAGAGTGCTAGTCAAACCCTTCAAAGATTGGGTTCGGGTGGTGGAGATCTATTCTATGAGCATAAATGTAAGCACACAGCGCGACATATGATTTAGCGTTACAAGGTTGCATGTAGAATGACATATAAAGCTATATGGCATTTGAATGGCATGGCATATGCATGGCATGCGAAATAGCGATAAAGTAACATGGCATATGCATGACATGTGAACATGAATGATATATAATATTCATGATATGGCAACCTAACATGTTATATAAGCATATAATCATGGCAAGTAGCACGTATAGCGTAATACGTTAGCATGTTTGGATTATTTTGGCATTTGGCATATGCATGGTGTATGCATGACATGGCATAAGGGATGACACATTATATGCATGGCATGTAAAGTGAATGACATATCATATGCATGAAATATGAGATGATATATAACATGACATATGCATGACATGACATAGTAAACGACATACCATATGCATGATATATGGAATGATGTATGGCATGTCATATGTATGACATGACATAGTGAAAGGCATACCATATGCATGATATGTAAATGAATGACATACCATATGTATGATATGTGATAGAAATATATGTATGTAATGGCATGGCATATGCATAACATGGTATAGTGATACGTATGTGAATTGATATTCAACATGGTATATGGTATGACATACGGCGTATCATGGTATATGACATGTGACATGGCATGGCATCATGGCATAATGACATATATATGCATAGTATATGGTATGGCAAGTTGTGTATTGTATTGCGTATTGGCGTATTGGATTACGTATTGACATATTTATACAAATAAGCATATGAAATACGGTATGTTATGGCATGGTATATGCATGGCATGGCATATACGTGTGTGATGTATCATGTGACATGGCATGTGACATGATGACATGTATATTTAAGCAAATATAAATCATCTATGAATAAAAATATTTAATGGTCGGTGAAAGGGATCGAGGAATTAAGGGATTTTAGGGGATTAATTATTACAAGCCAATAATAATCCTATCCTATTACATAAATGTCCTCGCATACATTTTTTGGGACGTTAAGTAACGTCCCTTCCTTCTCGGGCACTATTCCACCTCGGGCGACACGAGCCGAAAATGCACGAATGTTTATATGCAAAATAAACAAATAAAATTCATTAGTGGAAAATGAATTTAGGATTTATTTGACTAGTCCAATGCCATTTAAAATCATGAACCAAGAATCAAAATCCAATAATTATTTGGCAATAATTATGTGAATTTATACGAGCCGGATTGTGAAAATTCATTTTTATAAAAATAATTTTAGGTAAAATTATTTTTATTTGATCATGAAAAATTAAATGGGAGGGCTAACATCACATAAAAAAATATTGGAGATAGCCACTCGACCAAATAAAATCCAATCCTTTCAAAAACCGCATTTATACGAGTAAAAATGGCTTTTTATCGTAAAAATTAATTTTGAGGCCAAAATTAATTAAATATAATTATTTTATGATAGATCCAGAATACTTGACCCACTATAAAGCATCAAATACCACTAGAAAAATCAAAATACATCAAAAATATGATCAAAAATATGATTTTTCTGGAAAAATGTGAGGTATGCGCGCCGCGCATCAGGCTATGTGCGCCACACATAGACTATGTGTGGCGCACATAGCATGATATGTGGCATACATAGTTTGTAAATCTACAAGAAAATGAAATCTGTCAGTACAGAAACAATCTACAGATAAAAATAAGCAACTTTAATGAAGACAGTACCTCATTTTAAGGTCGGATTGGCCTCCGATTTGCAACCCAAACATTTAATTAGGCAATTAAATGAAATAATTAAATTTAAGGCTAAAATCAATTAGATCTGAGCAATATTTGACATATCCAGAACCCCAAGTGCATGGAGAAGCTACTGGAGTCATTGGAAAAATAAGATCCAAAGCGGATCGGGCGAAAAATGACATTTTCTGTGAAAACTGGGATCTATGTGTGCCACACATAGCCTTGTGTGGCACACATACATGTATGTGTAGCACATATAGCAAGCAAAACAGAAGAAAAATCAAGGATTTTTAAGCAAAAACCCTAGATCTGACCCCGATCTAGGCAGATCGAAACCCGGAAAGGGATTTTGCTTCGTGGATTTGCATCCAACTCAAGAAAAACCATTTTAAAGTTAAAATCATTTTAGATCTAGCTTGTTTATGGTAGATCCAGGACACCCAATGCATGAGGGAGCCTTAAATGCCACTGGAGTGGCCAGATCGGGAGAAAAACTGGTGACAAATGGAGGAAAATGGCTTTTTCTTCAAAATCTGGGGCCTATATGCGCAACATATAGGCTATGTGCTCCACACATGTACTGCATATGGCACACATAGATCTATATGCACAACATATAGTTTGAAAAATTAAACAGAAAGGAGAAGAAACGAGGAAAAATGTAAAAATTACCTCGAGACAGCAATTCTTCTTCCTTGATCTTGCTTCCTTGCGTGTTTAGGGAGCCTAACTAAAGCCAATTTGTCTCTAAATCCAAGTGATTTAATTAATTAGGGGCCTAATTAATTATGGAGTGATTTTTGCAAAGGTTTGGGTTGCCTTAAGGCAATTTTCAGGATCCGTTCTTCTGACCTCAAGCTCTATATTTATAGAGCAATTTTCAAGCATGGAAATTTTGTAATTTTTAGCCCGGATTTGAAGAATTCAAAGACTATATGTGCCACACATAAGGCTATATGCACAGCACATAGCCTATATGCTGTACATATAGTGCTATATATGGTGCGCATAGTTTTTAACCCGTCACGTGGGGCCCACTGGGGTTGCATCGGGATGTGCGCCTTATGCCCCATAAACATCATTTGACATGCCAAGGGATTGTGCACTATGGTTCACATCTGGTTTGGTCTCGAGAAGGCTCCCGACTAAACATCTTTTTAGGTTATATACGGTGCACATAGGGCTATACGTGGTGCATATAGCATTTTGCCCCTCTCTGTTTTGCCTCGTCCGGGCAAAACGGGATGTGAGCCATATGTCAACAAAGCATCATTTAACATTTCATGAAGAAAAGTTTTCCAGATTTGGTCCCGAAAAGGCTCCCGACCAAACGTCTTTTTAGGTACATGCGGTGCGCATAGGGCTATGCGCACTGCATATAGCATTTTGAACATATGCGCTGCACCCTGTACGAGTAAAATGGGATGCATGCCATATGTCTAAGAAGATGCAAACAACATTTTGAGTCACTTTACAGTTTTGAGTTTTTCCAAATTCGGCCCCGAACGACGAGTTTCCATTAATGGGCTCGTTTTAGAGCCCACGACGTTATTTTGGCCAGAAAGTGGCATTCAGCATGCTAAAAGTCATGCCTCGCACAGGCATTAGTGAAAATGTGTTCTGTGTGCACAGGACACTCGAACTGGACTAAACTAGGTGGCGGGCCCCACAGTACAGTGGGCTCAAAAGATGGCAAGCGACATGCCAAGCGCTCTACCTTGTGTAGGCAGCTGTGAAATGTGTTCTGTATGCACAGAACACACAAAATGGGCTACAGTGGGTAGTTGGCCCCACTAGTGCCGGGTGGGCCCCACAGCGCAGTGGGCTCAGAATGTGGCATTTAGCATGCTAAGTGCTGTGTCTTGTGTAAGGCAGTATGCAATGTATTATGTATGCACAGAATACACAGAATGGGTTGATAAGGGTGGCGGGCCCCGCCTGTGCTCTGGTGGGCTCTATAGTGTAGCGGACCCAAAATGTGGCATGTGGCATACCAAGCGCTCCATCATGAGTATAATGTATTTTATGTGTACAGAACACACAGAATAGATCGATAGGGGTGGTGGGCCCCATCTATGCACTATTTTAGGTGAATAATGTCAAATACGCAAAATGTAATATTTTACATTCTGCAAGCTTTGCCTTGCATAGGCGGGAATAAGATGTGTTCTATATGAACATAACACTCAGCATAGGCTGATGAGGGGTGGTGGGCCCCGCCAGGCGCCGTGGTGCCTTGTGCATCAGAATGCACAGGGGAAGCATTGAACGCATATGTGCATAATCGGGGTCGATATCGGGGACTAATACTGAGCCAAATCAACAGAAACCTGAAATTTCACAATGGTGAAAAGTCAGGGTCAACAGCTGGTAGGGAAGCTTTCTAAGTGGTTGATCCTATTGTCAAAGTTTGATGTATAGTACATTATTGAGAAAGTGATCAAAGGCAGAGTGATTGTAGAATTCTTAGTATCTAGGCCAATGGATGACTTTAAAACCTTCAAGCTGGACTTCCTAGATGAGCACTTGGGGGTAATTGATGTCCATAAATGGCAGTTACTCTTCGACAACACAGTCAATAGAAGGAGTGCAGGCATAAAGGTTATGCTAATCACTCTTGAAGGTGAAATAATTATGCTTTCAAAGTGGTTGAGCTTTCCAGTTACCAATAATATAGTTGAATATGAAGCATGTCTATTTAGGCTTAAAGCATTGCTAATGATCGATGACCAAGATGTGGAGAAATTTGGTGATTCGATGCTTGTAATTCATCAATCCACGATCGAGTGGGATGTCAAAGAAGAAAGACTTAAGCTCTATACTAAATACATGAGGCTCATGATTTGTAATTTTAGCTCATGTCAATTTATTCATACTCTATGTGATGAGAATCAGATGGCCCATGCGTTGGCCACACTAGCTTTAGTTTGTGAATAACCATAGTATCAAGTTCAACTTATATTCATTTAGCAATCTAGGATTCCTTGCTATAAAGGAGAATGGGTTATGGCATTAAACCAGCAAGAAGAGATTCCATGGTATGCGGATATCATGAATTTTCTAAGAACTGGTGCTTATCTGGAAGAAGCTAATAAGACTGACAAGCTAGCTTTGTGAAGACTAACAGCTAACTTTACTTGGCATCAGGGTGTTCTCTATAAAAGAATAATTGATGGTCTGCAACTTCGATGCATATCAGGGAAGGAGATTGAATCAGTCATGCAAACGGTACATGCTTATGTATATAGGTCCCACATGAATGGATTCACTCTTTACAAGAAGATCCTATGTCAAGGGTATTTATGGTTTACCATGGAGACAGACTGTATACAGTTTGTGTAGAGATGTCATGAGTGCCAAATTCATGAGGATTTGAGTCACATACCACCGGTTGAATTGCAAAATTTGTAACACCTTGGCCATTCTCAGCTTGGGGAATTGACATCATGGATGAGATTCATCCTAATACTTCTAGGAGGCATTAATACATATTAGTGGCTATTGACTACTTCTCAAAGTGGGTGGAGGCAGAATCCTACAGTAAACTGGGGGCAAAGTAGGTTGCTAAATTCATAGAGAAAAATCTCATATGTTGATATAGGATACCATATCACTTAGTGTCTGATAATGGAGTACAGCTCCAGGGCCAAATGGTTGACTCACTGGAAAGATATAAGATTGAGCACAACCAATCTTCTCCATATTGCCCTCAAGCTAATGGGGCAGTCAAGGTGGCCAATAAGATGATCAAGCGAATCTTGGCTAAGATAGTGTAAACTTACAGAGATAGGCATGAGTAGTCACCATTTTCTTTGTGAGGTTATAGAACCACTACAAGGAGTGCTACAGGTGTTACCCTTTACTCTCTAGTTTATAAAATAGAAGTCATATTATCGATCAAAGTGGAGTTGAAGTCACTCCATGTTATTTTAGAATTTCAATTGCCAAAAGCTAAGTGAAAAAGGGATAGGTACGAACAACTGGTTACCATTTATGAGAAATGGTTGAAGGCTCTCTATCATTTACAGCTTTACAAGAAGTGCATGACAAATGCATTCAATAAAAAAAGTCATGCCTATTATAATACAGAAAGGTGACCTGGTTCTGAAGCAAGTCAGACTTGCAATCTACGACCCCATGGAAACTTCAAACTAAATTAGGAGGGCCCATTCCTGGTCAAAAAGATCCTATCTAAAGGTGCTGTCTGCATTTCAAACGTGGAAGGCAATGAATTTGTGGAACCCATCAACCTTGATTGACTAAAGAAGTATTTTATCTAGAGAAAAGGGTAAAAAGAAGAGCAAAAATAAAAAAGAAAAAGTCTAATGAGCTGAAAACCTACATAGGTGGTTCACGTAAAAATTAAGATGAAATAAAAATACTCTCTTGATGAGTTGAAAATCCGCTCAGATGGCTCATGTAAAAGTTAAAGCTCTTAAAAGCAGAAGGAGAGTGTTAAAATAGTTGATCAAAAAATCTCACACAAGACTGGTCAATGACAAGGGTTAAGTCTGATACATATCGAGGACCTTCTGTATTGATTTTAACATTTTTCATGCAAATGTTTTAATATCATTAATGCAAATAGAACACATGTTCATAACTTCAGCCATAAGTAATACTAGTTTCAAACAAAAAACACTATCTTTCTTTGTTGCACACAATCTTGGTTCCTGATAGTTTCTTGTAGTACATAATCCTAGTTGTGACATAACACCCATGCTCATCATCCATGACAGACCCAGCTCTAGGGACCTCTACTAGCATAATCTTACGGTGAGGCCAGATCCTCTTTATATGCTCTAGGAAGCAGGGTAGAAATCGTCCTCACTCAAACCCTGTTAATTGAGTGATAATCTGTTTGTAGCTCTAATGATGATAGACTCCGGTAGGACTGTAATGTGTACAATATCTAAATCCTGACAGTGGAATGCAATATATGTACGTCCTCATTATAATATATTGTATGTACCACTACAGATAAGTCCACTTGACCTCACTCTCTAGGATGGCTTCAATCCATTTGATCCAACCGTCGAATGTTAACATCCTAACCTCGCTAAAGGTATAGTCTCTCCGCATATGGCTACGAGGTGTGTATCTTTGTAGATCACTTATTGGAGGCACTAGGATCCCTGACTTCTCCTGAAACCAGATCTAAAAAAAAGAAGAAAAAAAACATAAAAAGAAAAATAAAAATAAAAGCTTATTGAGTTGAAAATCTAGCAAAAGGCTGCTCAGGTAAAAATTAGAGAAACTCGCTAAAATGAAAAACTAAGGGGGCAGTTCAAGAAAAAGGTAGGGTTTGAAGTAAAATTAGTAGCCCGATGAGCCAAAAACCTTACAAAAGATGACTCATACAAAAATTAGGGTAAAAACACAGCTTTTCTAAATTGAAAACCTACAAAGGTAGCTTAAAATTTTTACTTACAGCAGAAGCAGGCTACCACTGAGGCACCCAAATTATCCTCACTTCATACTACCCTGCTCCATCTGGTCTATCACGAGCCTGATCAATAAATCTCCATGGCCAAACGGGTTGACAAATAGAAACTGCACTAGCAGTCTGAATCCTGCTACCCTCAACCATAAAGAGGTAGTCATAAGCTTATGACCACTTAGTTAGAAGATAGCAGTAAGGCCTACAGAACCCTTTGTAATCAGTAGTAACCTCGTCGTCAGCTGGACGATCTCTTTACCCATTAGCTCAATCATTCAAATATAGAGATCTTGCTCCAAGCGTTAGTTCATCTACATTAACACAAGCATATAAGCTTATAAGTCATGAATCCATGCATAAACATTATGCTCACAATGATAACATGTACCTACCAAGACTTCCAGCATCTCAGAGGTGTGGTAACAACACAGTTCTGTCAGCATCCTCATCGCATCATCCATGGCATCCCAAGGTACTTGCACATGTTATATATATCAAATTAGTAGAATTAGTAGACTGATACTTATAAATTTAGGTATTTTTCTTAGACTATTTTAATCTCAATTCCATTGATAAATTGCTTTTCCATATCTAGCATAAATAGGAAATTGATCTAGCAGATGATCAATATCAATCAAACATTTGACTTCTAGTCAAGTTGTTGACTAAAGAGTGTCGCACACCAGCATTGGGTGCCAGGTACTATTCTTGGAGATATCAAACACATTTGATGGTGCAAGCATTGATCTAATGGTTAATCACCCTAGAACCAATAGTTGTTCAATTTTGATCCAACAGTTGATCTCTTAGGTGCCACAGTTGACCACTTGATCCAGTAATGATCATGGAATCAAGCCTTTGATTCTTAAACCCTAGCAGTAGACATCTAAACTCAAATTTCAAGTGATTTTTCAAGCCTCGTAGTAAAACCCTTAATCTCGTAGATAACCATCGATCAGCCTTGAATATTTAGCCCAAGCACCAGGCTTCCAATGATAGAATTGGGTTCACTATTGGTCAAAATCGTGCCATTTTAGAGATATTTAACATTTATTAGATGGCATGAACACTAACCTAGCAGTTGATCACCTAGGTTCTATAGTTGACCACTTGATCCAACAGTGATCATGGAATCAAGCCTTTGATTCCTAAACCCTGGCAGTAAGCATCTGAACACTAACATTAGATGATTTTGAGCCTTGCAGTAAAGCCATTGGTCCAGTAGTTGGCCAGATTAGCACTGATCATTTAGTCCAAGGACCAGGCTCCCAATTACAAAATTGGGTTATAAGCCTTAACATGAGCATCACCAGAATAACATTGATCATCTAGCCCAAGCACCAGGATCCCAATTGCATAATTAGGTTACAAGCCTTGACATAAGCATCACCAAATCAGCATTGATCATCTAACCCGAGCATTGGGTTCCTAATTATACAATTGGGTTACAAGCCTCACCACAATCATTCTATAAGCCTCAACATAAGCATTTTGCAAGCCTTAGCATGAGCATTCTACAAGCCTCGGCATGAGCATTTTACAAGCCTTAGCACGAGCATTCTATAAACCTTAACACGAGTATTCTCCAAGCCTCAGCATAAGCATTCTCCAAGCCTCAACATGAGCATTCTGCAAGCCTCAGTATGACCATTCTATAAGCCTTAGCATGAGCATTCTATAAGCCCCAACATGAGCATTATGCAAGGCTCAATACAAGCATTCTACAAGCCTCATCATGAGCATTCTGTAAGCCTCAACATGAACATTCTCCAAGCCTCAGTAGGAGCATTCTGCAAGCCTTAGCAGGAGCATTATGCAAGCCTTAGCATAAACATTCTATAAGCCTCAACACGAGCATTGTGCAAGCCTCAATACAAGCATTCTGTAAGCCTCAGCATGAGCAACCCATAAGCCTTAACAGGAGCATTATACAAGCCTCAACATAAGCACTTTATGAGTTTTAGCCTGAGCATTGATCAAGTGCTATTCCTGAATTTGGGTGAAAACCCATGTTATGATTAGGTTTCATCCTATCACTTTTGATTATGTCGTTCTAGGATGATCCTAATTAGGGGGTAAACTATTAACATTATATTTTTTCCCCCTGCAATGGCTTGCTTGGTTGTCCCTTTTAGGCACATATTGTGACTTATTTCATTATTAGGATGGCTTGATACAAGTTCCCATTCCTAAAAGTAAGTTGTATACATAAATTTAATGTATTCCTTTACCATATGGGCATACGATTTACCCATTATTTAGCCCATGCAAGATGGCTCTCTATCATGGTCTTCCCTACACAGGCTTGCTGGGTTGCCCTTTTCAAGCACATATTGCAACTTGTTTCCTCATTAGGATGGCTTGATACAAGTTCGTATTCCTACAAGTAAGTTATATACATGAATTTTTTATATTCATTTACTATATGGACATATGGTTTGCCCACCGTTTGGCTCGTGCAAGATGGCTCCCCATCATGGTCCTCCCTGCAAAGGCTTTCTAGGTTATCCTTTTGCAGGCATGTATTGTGACTTGTTTCCTTATTAAGATGGATTGATATAAGTTCTTATTCCTAAAAGTAAGTTGCATACATAAATTTTATGTTTTCATTTGCCATATGGGCATACAATTCACCCACCATTGGCCTGTGCAAGATGGCTACCCATCATGGTTCTCCTTGCACAGGCTTGCTGGGTTGCCCTTTCAGGCACATATTGTAACTTGTTTCCTTCTTGGGATGACTTGATACAGGTTCTCATTCTTAAACGTAAGTTGCATACATGAATTTTATGTATTCATTTGCTATATGGGTACACGGTTTGCCCATCATTTGGTTCGTGCAAGATGGCTCCCCATAATAGGTTTCCAACTAGTTTAGTTGAAGGAAAGGGACTTTGTCCCACATTGCTAATCCTAAGGTTGGCACACCTTCTAAGGCTCCTATAAATACCAAGGGTATTAGTCTTCTTATACACACATTATATATCATATGAATGATATACATTTTAATCCTAAGACACTAAGCTCTAAGCATTAAAATAACCTAATTAAAAATTTAATTAGGATTAGTGACTAATTAAATTTACTAAAACCTTAAGCTTTTGGGAATTTGGGGGAACGACTTCTAGCCCTAGTAAGTCATTTCTTCCTTTGACTTTTTTTAAAGTTAATTTAGTTTTACTGTCATGTTTAGCTTATTATCTTAATTTAGATTTACTACTATGTTTAGCTTATTGCCTTATTTGGATTTACTGTTAGGTTTAGCTTCTTACCATATTTAACTTTACTGTCATATTTCACTTTTTACTACCATGTTTAACTTTTTACCACCATACTTAGCTTTACTGCCATGTTTAGCTAATTGCCTTATTTAGCTTTACTGCCATGTTTAGCTTTTTACTGTTGTGTTTAACCTTTTATCATCATATTTAGCTTTACTACCATGTTTAGTTTGATTGGATATTGATTCATTTCTGAGTGATGTTTCACATAATCTTAGAAATTATGGTTTTGCTATTGATTAATTTTCCTTAAAATTGGTCATTTTTGTATGATTTTCATGATCCGACGTGTTAATTCATGTTTCATAATTGTTGTCATTACATTCATTAGACTTTGGCTCTTGATTCATGCCTTCACATGGCATAAGATTAGTTAACCTGGTTGTCACATCCTCATTTTTAGTATGAAAAGTATTAATGATTTGGGTAGTGAAATTACTCCCTACATGATCAAAAATAGGATGATGACATGGAATTATGGAAAAATGTGTATTTCAAGGTGAAAATTATGAATATTATGATAACGATAGGAAATATCTATCGGGATTAAGAAATGATGATAAAATGATAGTATATTAAGTTGAATATGAAAAATAAGTTCAAGCGTGCAAAATTGAGTAGATTGAATAATTGCACGTATATTGAGGTAAGTATCACACCTCTAAGTGGAGACATGTCCTGTAATGAAACCCTAAAACTCCTCCATTGAGCTCCAAAATTTCATCACAAGGGAAAACAATCACTATTCATATATCATTTCAAAATATGTCAAGCATGCTAAAGAACTTTTCATAGAACATAATTCTCAAACTCATACTAAAAAGATAAGAAACAACACTGAAATAATTGTTACATGCAATGAGTAACAAATACAAAGATGGCTACAGTTATGCCCAGTGGCATCAACAAGTAGTAGTCGAAGCAACGCAACCTAGTGTTA
>CANYBF010575727.1:0-11843 GCA_948192965.1 Dalechampia spathulata | reverse complement strand
CGACTCCACGTTATTTTCTCGACGCGATCTGTCTAGTTCTTGTAGTAACTCAGGGGTCAATACTCGCGAGAGCAAGCACCACGGCATCTCACGCCGAACAGCGTGCAGCGCTCCCACGTCCGGGATGCGCTACTCTCACAGCTATATGTGCTGGGGTGTATACTATTCAATGATAGTCAGAACAGCATCCACATGCCAGTATTATGGGCCCTTCGTGACTTGGAGTCCATAGGGCGATATGATTGGGTCAGCGCTGGCTTGGTCCACCTGATGTAAGGGCTCTATTTCTGTAGTAGGTACTGTAGGGACCACTTCATCGGGTGCTGGCAAGTCATAGAGGTAAGCAGAATTCTGTTAATTCTGTTACTGTAGTGTCAGTCCATGTCTTGCTGACTATGGATATTGACCTTGTAGATCATGGCGTATGAGTTCAGGTTGCTGCCAGAGCACTATATTCTGTATGGGGTACCATTTGGTTTCCTTCATAATCGAGCATGGTGCTACTAAGGCGAAGGCTTGACTATATAATGGACGAGTTGAGGGAGCACCTCAATAATTTGACCTGGGATCAGGTAAGAAGAAACAATTTAATTAGCATTAAACTGTATTGAAATGGTTCAAGAAATACCTGTGTAGGTGTCTAATTTCTCTTCATTGTTGGAATAGGTGTGTCCCGATCCTTGGAGTAACATGCATCCGAGGCCGGAGTACGTGATAAGTTTGATGCGTAAGGACGAGCAACATATGTTGTTGGAGGGTCCTGAGAGTAGGCTCTTCTATTTAGGCGAGTGTATTGTGGACTGGCATCTAGGACCAGAGAGTCAAGTGGAACCTGCTACACCCCCACGTGTAATGTTATGGGCAGCTTGTACTGACACAGACCCAAAAGTGCTTGCTGGATTAACTGGCGTTCCTGGGCGAGAGCGTCTATCAAAATCACCAGTAGATTACCCCTCTTTCGTTCAGTTGAGGTTATTAGTGCATGTGGAGCTCTCCACATGTAGAAGCTAGTATGATTGATTTAGTAGGACCGGAGGGAGGTCCACTTCCCATAGCAGTCGGAGCGGACATTATGGTTCATCAAGGGTTGGTAGTTCTCGAGATGGCAGTGCTTCAAAGAGATCCTGTGATTCTGGAGTAGGTGCGGTCCCACCGATGACGATGTCAGCTACTTTGGAGGTGCCCCCGGGATATGGACGTTAGGCAGACTTTGCAAAGGGTGAGCTGATGTGGCCACAGAACCCCCTGATCTTTGCTTACAATGCAACTGGCGTCCTTATGAGACTTCCTTCCTGGTGCCAGCAAGGAGTGAGATTGAGTTTGATCCTCCAAACACAACCTATGTGAGTATACGTGTTTTGATGTGCCTTTGATTTCAGTGGTCTGACATATATTTTGATCTTGCAGGTGCCTCAAGATGCTATGGTAGACGCTTCAAGATTGCTGATGGGATTGCGCCGTTATCATACTTCTGAGATGTTGGATGTTCAGGTGAGTACCTGTTATGAAATACAAATGCATGAGTATGCATGGATGCATGACTTATATGCCTGTATGCTTGTGTTTGCAGTCTAGTAGGTAAATGTAGCAGGAGGAGCGTGACCGCTACATCCAGATGATGGAGTAAATGGGGTGAGAGATTGCTCGACTGACAGTTCATCTGGAGTGCTACAACATTGAGGTCCCAGACAGTCCGAGTCCTGAAGATGACCACTTTAGCAAGGATGATGCATAGAGACGATGCGATGTCAGACTCCTATATGCATGATGTCAGAATTCTGTAACTCTATATTAGGGTAGAATAATGTGTTACAGACTGGCAATTACGTGCCTAGTATGCCAGGGTTGTTGGGTACAGACTATAAAAATATACAAAGGCTTGTACTGTGTGTCTTTTGGATTTATTAATGGAATCCAATGCTATTTGCTGCTTATAAATACACCATGCTTTACATTTATTGGCAAAACATAATTCATCTACTTTTCTTTGCAGAAATTAGATATACAATGACTCAACAATCATTGTCTGCCTTCCGCTCTCTTTCCCGTCGTTGAGGAAATAATGAATGGAATCGACTAGGCAAGATTGGACTCTAATACTTAAGAACCTTCCAGCAAGTCTTAATTACCCATGTTTTTCTGCACGCTATCGTGCAGTTCTGGGATCCGGAGGTTCACGTATTTCGGTTTGGGCACGTAGAGTTATGTCCGATGTACGATAAGTTTGCTGCCATCCTCGGGGTTACCTGTAGTATGATGACGATGCTAACAGTGCCAGTGCCTGTTGGAGATGCGTTCTCATATTTGATCAGAGCTTTTGATGTTAGTCTGCTAGAGGTGAGATCTCTTTTGATTACAAATAGCTCTGCAGATCTCGTTGCCGTTTTCTAGCTATGCAGCCAAAAATCTGTAGGAGACCCTTCATGGCTGAGGGTGGTTAGATTTGGACTGTTGGCACAGTTCCTATTCTTTGATCCATCCGGTTACGGAGATTTGCTGATCGAGCCTGTGATAGACCAGATGATGCAGGATCAAAACCCTTTTCCTATGATCATAGCAGAGACGATCATTGGTCTGGACCAAGTAAAGCAAGGACAGTTTGAGTGCTTCAGTGGAAGTCTGTTTCTTCTACAGGTAAGAATTCTAAGCTGCCTTCGCAGGTTTTCAACTTATAAAAATTACATTTTTGCCCTAACTTTTACATGAGTCACCTTTTGTAAGGTTTTCGGCCCATCAGGCTACTGATTTTGCTTTAGACTCTAGCTTTTGCCTGAACTGCCCCCTTGGGTTTTCAGCTCAGCGGGTTGCTTTAACTTTTGCCTGAGCATCCTTTTGCAAGGTTTTCAACTCAGAAAGCTTTTATTTATTTATTATTATTATTATTATTTATCTTATTTTATTACAGATTTGGCTTCAAGAGAAGCTCAGAATCCTGGCATCGTCGATGAGTGATTTTGAGAGGTATGCACCTCATAGCCATATGCGTCGAGGCTATGCTTTTAGCGAGGTGAAGATGATGAACTTCTAGGGCTGGACTGAGTGGATGGGGACACAACTTGAGAGTGAGATCAGGTGGAGCTGTCCCTGGTGGCGCATACAACATATGACTGTAATGACCTACACAGATTGTATCCCACTGTCGGGATTCAGGCATTACACGCACTATAGTCCTACTAGGATCTGTCGTTAGTATGGCTAGCGGTAGACTGTACCTCGGCTGAGAGAGTTTGAAAGAGGAAGGCTGGTGCCTCACTTTGTGGAGCATGTAGAGAGGACCTAGCCTCACCGCCGGATAGCCATGGTAGAGATTCTCGGAGCTGGACATGCCACTAATGATGAGTACAAGCTGTGGGTGCTGTGCCAAGCTTGAATCCTGTACTAGAAGACATTGTTAAGCAAAAACATGTAATAAAGGATGATAATGCTTTATGTTTGCAACTAGTATTACTTAAGGCTAAGTTTATGAACATGCATTCCATTTGCATTAATGAGATTAAAAAATTTACATGAAAATGTTAAAACCAACACAGAAGTTCCAGATGTGCATCAGACTCAACCTCTGTTATTGACGAGCCTCATGCAAGATTTTCTGATCAACTATTTTAATGCTCTCCTTTTACTTTTAAAGAGCTCTAACTTTTGCATGAGTTGTCCGAGCGGATTTTCAACTCATCGAGCAAATTCTCTTTTACCTTAACTTTTGCATGAACTGCCTATGTAGGTTTTCAGCTCACTAGGCTTTTTATCTTTATTTTGCTATTTTTCTTTTACCCTTTGCTCTAGACAAAATATTTCTTCAGCCAGTCAAGGTTGACAGGTTCTGAGAACTCATTACCCTCTAAATCAAGATGCGAATAGCGCCTTTGGAGAGGATTTTCTTAACTAGGAATAGGCCTTTCTAGTTGGGCCTGAACTTTTCGCGAGGATCATGAATAGCCAGTCTGACTTACTTCAGAACTAAATCGCCTTCCTGTATGGCAACAGGCTTAACCTTCTTGTTGAATGCGTTGGCCATGCGCTTTTTGTATAGCTATAGGTGATAAAGAGCTTGCAGTCGCTTCTCATCAATAGTGACCAGTTATTCATATCTGGACCTTTTCCACTCAGCTTCTGGTAACTGAGCTTCTATCATGACACAAAGTGATTTAAGCTCTGCTTCAATTGGTAACACAGCTTCTGTCCCATAAACCAGAGAATAGGGGGTAGCACCCGTAGGACTCCTTACAGTGGTTCTGTAACCCTATAAGGCAAATGGCAGCTGCTCGTGCCAGTCCCTGTAAGTCGATACCATCTTGGCTAAAATTCACTTGATTGTCTTGTTAGCCGCTTCGACTGCCCCATTAGCTTGAGGGTGATAGGGAGAGGATCGATGGTGCTCAATCCCATATTTTTCTAGCAAGTCTACAACTTGGGCCTGGAACTGTACTCTGTTGTCTGACACCAGGTGATACGGCACCCTATATCAGCATATGAGATTCTTCTCTATAAACTTGGCAACCTGTCTTGCCCCCATTTTACCATAGGATTAAACTTCTACCCACTTAGAGAAGTAATCAACGGCTACTAGTATGTACCGATATCCATTAGATGCGTTAGGATGAATCTCACCTATGATGTCAATTTGCCACGTTGAGAATGGCCAAGGCGTTATCAAATTCTGCAATTCAGTCGGTGATAAATGACTAAGATCTCCATGAATCTGGCATTCATGGCATCTTCATACAAACTGTATGCAGTCTATTTCCATAGCGAGCTAGAAATATCCTTAGAGTAGGATCTTCCTGTAAAGCATGAATCCATTCATGTGGGGCCCACATATACGAGCGTGTACCATTTCCAGGACTGACTCAATATCCTTCCCCAATATGCATCAAAGTTGTAGACCATCTGCTATTCTTCTGTAAAGAACACCTTGATGCCATGTGAAGTTAGCTGCTAGCCTGCATAAAGCTAGCTTATCCGTTCTGTTAGCTTCCTCTGGATAGGCACCAGTCTTCAGAAAATTCATGATATCAGCATACCATGGAGTCTCATCTTGCTGGTCTAGCACCATAACCCATTCTCCAAAATAGCAAGGAATCCTAGACTACTCGATGAATACATGTCAAATTTGACTCTGCGGTTGCTCACAGACTGAAGCCAGTGTGGTCAAGGCGTCGACCATCTAATTTTCTTCAAGCGGCATGTGAATAAATTGACAAGAGCTGAAATTGCAGATCATGAGCTTCATGTATTCAGCATAAGGCTTGAGCCTTTCCTCTTTGACTTCCCACTTGGTCATGGATTGGTGAATGACTAGCATCGAATCACCAAATATTTGTACATCCTGGGTGTCAATCATCAGCAATGCTTCTAGCCCAAAGAGACATGCTTCATACTCAACCATATTGTTAGTTATTCAGAAGCTTAGCCACTTTGAAAGCATTATTAGTTCACCTTTAGGAGTGATTAGTACAACTCCTACACCTGCACCCCTTCTGTTGACTACGCTATCAAAGTGAAACGGCCATTTCTGCACTCATCTGGGAAGTCCAATTCAAAGGTCTCAGAGTCATCCATCAACCTGGCTGCTAAGAATTTGGCAATTGCTCTGCCTTTGATCACCTTGGTAGTGACGTACTACACATCAGACTCTGACAACAGGATTAGCCACCTGGAGAGTTTTCCTACTAGCGAAGGAGCTGCATACAAGTACTTCATAGGATCAATCTTGGAAATTGCCTATATTTGGTACGACTGGAAGTAATGCCTGAGTTTCTTGGTAACCCAGACCATATCCATGCATAGCTTCTCAACAGTGCTGTACTTGCACTCGGTTGGTAAAAGCTTCTTACTCAAGTAGTAAACAGCATGCTCAACTCCGGCGTCATTCTCTTGAGCCATCATAGCACCCACTGACTCCTCTTCTAAGGCTAGATAGAGTAGCAATGGTTTTCCCAACCGAGGCGATTACAGAATCGGTGGGTTAGAAAGGTAATGTTTTACCCTCTCAAATGTAAACTGGCAGTTCTCATCTCAAACCATAGGCTGGTTCTTCCTCAAAAGTTTGAAGATGGGCTCACACATGGTAATGAGTTTGGTGATGAATCTGCTGATGTACTGGAGTTATCCTAGGAATCCCCTAACTTCTGTCTTAGTTCTGGGAATAGGCATCTTAATGATCAACTTTGCTTTATCAGGATCTACTTTGATACCCCTCTGACTGACAATGTGACCCAATAGCTTGGCAGATGTCACCCCGAATGTGCATTTCTTTGGGTTCAGCCTGAGTCCGTATTTCTTAACACACGTGAGAAATCTCTCTAGAGCAACTAGATGCTCTTCTCTGGTAGGAGACTTCACCATCATGTCATCCACATAGACCTCAACTTCCTTGTGGATCAAATCATGCAACAGGGTTGTTGTGGCTCTCTGGTAGGTTGCACCTGCATTCTTCAAGCCAAAGGGCATGACCTTGTAGTAATAGGTGCCCTATTTTGTGATGAAAGCTGTCTTCACCTTGTCTGTAACTACCATTAAGATCTGGTTATATCTAGAGAATCCATCAGTAAAGGAATACATAGTGCTGGCGGCTGCGCTATCAACCAACACATTGATGTGAGGCAAAGGAAAGTCATCCTTTGGACATGCTTTATTCAGATCTCTATAGTCTATGCAGACTCTAACCCTGCCATCTTTCTTGGGAACCAAAACCACATTAGCCAACCATTCTGGATAGTCAACCACCTTAAGGAATTTGGCATCCAACTGCTTCTGGACATCTTCCTTGACCTTCTGTGCCCACTCTGGTTGGAGGCGCCGTAGCTTCTGTTGACTGGCTTAAACCCCGGCTTGGTAGGAATTCTGTGTTCCGTGATGGATCTGTCAATACCCGGCATGTCTTCATAGCCTAGAGCAAAGGCTTTTATGTGTTTTTTCAATGCGCTAATTATTTCCATTCTCTCTTCAGAGGTCAAGTCTGATGCAATCTAGAGGAGACATGGCTTGTCATCTATGTTAATGTTAACATTTTAGAAGTCCTCCGAATTAGACAACTTGGGAGCATGATCATGCTGAGTCTCTCCTTGGATGAAGAGAACCATCTTGCACTCCTCTAGTTTATCTGAGGTGTAGGGGTCAAACCCAATGCAGTACCTCTCTTCCCACATGGCTGTAGGAATATCAAATTCCATTGGACCCTATTGATACAGGCCTAAACCCATGCCAGGCATGTAATGCATCATGCGCATCATGTTCTCCACAATGGGACTCGGTTGGTACGAGTAGGATTCAGGCTCTCCGATAGTAGCAATCTAGAAGTCGATCATGAGAGGAACGTCTTCTCTGATGCAGGCCAAGGCTACCTCATCATCAGCAGCAATAGTAACCACACCCTCATTGTATGGGAACTTGATTTTCTGGTGCAGGGTAGATGACACACCTCCCAGTGGATGGAACCATGGTCAGCCTAAAAGCAGCACAAATGACACTAGAATGTCCAGAACAATGAATTCCACCATTGATTTGATCGGCCCGATAGTGACAGTGGCTTTGAATGTACCAGTAACCTCCCGTTTGGACTCATCATATGCTCTGATGATGGTCTTGTAAGGGTTGAGGTCTGAAAGCTGAATCCCAAGCTTGGGAAGCAGTTTGAGTGGGCAGACGTTGATGCCAGAACTGTCATCTGCCATGACATAGGGGGTGGTGAAGTTCATGATGTTCACCTTGATGAACAGTGCCCTGTTATGGCAGATTCCCTCGGCCGGTAAATCCGCATCAGAAAATGTGATCATGCTGGACAGTAGCTCCCGGTTTATCAGCTGACTCTTCATGCTGAAGGTGGAAGTAGAGGATGAGATCCTCATGCTTGAGAGTGCCTTGACGATGGCCCGACGATGCTATTGGGAGGACATCACCAGGTCCCAGATGTTGATGTTTACTTGAGTCTTCTTCAGTTGTTTGACCACAACATTATCAGGTTGAGCAACCAGATCAGCTGGTAGCAGAATTGGAATATTGCTTGAACCAGCTTGATCCCTAGTGGGCCTAGCCTCGGTCGGCTTTTTGGGAGCTTCTAGTTTCTTCCCGAGGTCGGGAGGAGTGAATACCTTAGCACTGCGAGTCATGTTACGAACTCGAGAGGACATCTTGTTAGCACCCAACCCCTTTTGTTGCTTGGATGGTTTTGGTGCTGGTTTGGCTACTTTAGAAGTCTCAACTGACTTACCCTTATCAGAAGCCTGTGTGTTTGATACTTCAGGTTTAGAGGATTTTTGAGTAGCTGCTGACTCATCCTTTGAGCTCTCGTACCATATGTCAATGGCACCAATGTCAAATCCACCACCGGAGCAGAAAGTAATGGTAGGCATCTGAGCATTCCCCTCACTGCTGAGAGGATAAAAGGATCTTAGGATCAGGGATTATGGCAATCCTGATTGGATCATGTAGGTGCGGTTGGCCTTATGGTAGTTTGGTAGCGGGTTTGTCTTGGTAGACGGTTTAGATTTCTCAGGGTCCTTAATCTCACCAGAATCGATGAGGTTCTGAATGACAAGTCTGAGGGAATGATAATCGTCGGTGTTATGGCCATGATGTTGGTGGTAATGATAGTAGGTTTTAGTGTCTACTGTGGCTGGAGGTGGTGTTTTGAATTTTGGCTCTAGGGGTTTGATGCGTTTAGCTTTAAGAAGACGACTAAAAACCTTGGAAAGTGGCATTCCAAGATCTAAGAATTTCCGGAATGGTGTAGTGTTCTGGAGTATGGGGTTTGGCGTGTGTAGGGCTTTGATTTTTTGTATTTGCAGGGCATTGGTGTAATAAGGCTTTAGTTGTGTTTGTGTGTAGGTTGTGGTCTTGGGTTTCGAGAAGGAGAGCTCTTTTTCTTACCCTCAGTTTGCTCAATGCGCTGTCCCACTGAGTAAATGTCCTTAAAAGTGTGGAAGTCTGATACTTTAGCCTATCCTGATAGAGTGGCAGCGACCCCATGATAAGCTTGTTGATCATGTTCAATTCAGATAGCTTCTATCAAACTAATGCAGCTTTGTCCATCTAGCGACTGAAATAATCCATGAAAGACTCATTGGCTTTTTGTTTAACCATTTCCAAATCCATCAAGGTTACATCAAATCAGGCCTTAAACCCATACTGTTTCCAGAATGTAGTACAAAGAGGATTCCACTCGGCTGTGGTTGCCTTGTTTAGACTATGATACCAGGCCAGCGCTGGTCCCTCCAGTGAGATAAAGAAAAGCCAAACTATCTGATCATCTGATAAGTCAGTAGTGCTCATCAGCATGGTGTAGGTCTTCAGATGGTTCTTCAGGTCCCCAACTCCGTTCTACTTGGGAACATAAGGGAGCTTGAACTTGGCAGGCAGCCCCTTGATTGCATGGACAGAGAACTCATCAAAGTCCAGGTCCGTCCCCATGCCCTTGGTTTTTATGATAGTCTGCAACTGTTCTATCTTCTACTCCAAGATAGTGGTCTCAGTTTTTGGAACATCATGCATATGGAGTGAGACGTCATCATCAGTCTCGATATCATATAGGTTGACACTCTTCCCTTTTTCCTTGATCGGAGCTGGTGAGGTGATGAATTCAGCAGGACTAAGAGCCTCCTGGATCTGCTGTTGTAGGAGGGTCTTAAAGTCATCATTCAGAAGCTTGGCCATAGATTGGTCGATAAGCTTTTGAACTACAGCAAGTGTGGCCTCATCCAATGTTGAGGCAGCGGGGCCAGATAAGGATGCGACATTTCTGGTGTTCTGAGAGTCTGACATGGTTCTCTACATGATAGACAGAGTTAGCGTGGATGTATGAGTATGCACATGCGGTTGCATATGATGCACATGATGCAACATGTAGAGTATATGCGTGACCTGTGCTAGGAAATATGTGATGTCATGGTTGCAACAAAGCGAGTTAGTATGTATATGTGTGTATGCATGCGATGCATCACGTAGGATGTATGCGTGTCTTATGCTAGGAACATCCAGCGTTATGGCTGCAAAAGTGAAATTCGTTAGGATATTGCATGAGTATGCATGTATGTGTGGTTGGCAGAAAACACGAAGCAAAATCAAAAAATTTTCAACAGAAACCTTAGATCCGGCCCCGATCTAGGTAGATCGGACCCAAAACTGAGTTTTGGCTTGTGGATTGGCATCCAAATCATGAAAAATAATTTTAAAGTTAAAATTATTTAAAATTCAGCTTGTTTTAAGGCAGATCCAAGACATTTAAGGCATGAGAAGGCCTTAAACATCACTGAAATGGCCAGATCGGGAAGAAAATCGATGAAAAGTGGGAGAAAAACGTGAGTTTTTTTGAAAACTGAGGCCTATATGCATAGCATATAGGCCTATATGTGCCATACATGTGCTACATGTGGCACACATAGGTCTATATGCGCAGCATATAGACCCAAAAAATTAAGCAGAAGGAAGAAAAATGAGGAAAAATCAAAAATTTACCTCTTAATAGCAGCTTTTCTTCCAAGATCTTGCTTCTTTCCAAGTGTAGGGAGCCTAACTAAGCCAATTTAGTCCCTAAATCCAAGTGATTTAATTAATTATGGGCCTAATTAATTTATGGAAGTATTTTGGCAGAGTTTTGCCTTACCTTTTGGTAACTTTCGGATCCCCTCAGATGAACCCCAAGCTCTATATTTATAGAGCAATTTTTGGACGTGAAAATTTTGTAATTTTCACTCGGATTTGAAAATTTTTAAACCTATGTGCGCCATATATAGGGCTATGTACGCAGCACATAACCTATATGCTGCGCACATAGGTCTATATGCGCAGCATATAGTTTGGAACCCGTTATGTGGGGCCCACTGTGGTCACTTTGGGATGTGCATCCCAAGCCTATAAGCGTTATTCAACGTGAGGAACAACTTTGTACAACAAAGTGTTTCCAAATTCAGTCCCGAGAAGGCTCCCGACCAAACGTCTTTACTATGCAACATGCAGTGCGCATAGTACTATGCGCACCGCTCAGTACGAGCCAAACAGGATGTGAGCCATATGTCAAACAAGCATTATTCAACATTCTGAGAAACTTTGCAGTTATAAGTTTTCTCAAATTCGGCCCCAAACATCGAGTTTTGGCTTAATGGGCCTGTTTTCGACCTAATAGGCCTTTAGGGCCAAAGTGTGGCATTTAGGATGCCGTAGGTCGTGCCTCGTGTAGGCACCAGTGAATATGTGTTCTATGCGTACAGAACACTCACAATTGGCTAACTCAGGTGGTGGGCCCACCTATGCACTATTCATGATGAATAGTGCCCTAGTGGGCCCCGTAGTATAAAAGGGCCTAAAAGGTGGCAAATAGCATACTAAGCGCTTTACTTGAGTAAGGCATTAGGTGGGATGTGTTATGTGCGTATAGAATGCATCAAAGTGAACTATAGTGGGAAGCGGGCCCCACAGCACGGTGAGCTCTGAAATGTGGCATTTGGGATGCCACAGGGTGTGCCTTGCGTAAGGCAGCAGCGAGGTGTATTCTGTAAGTACAAAATACACAAAATAGGACAATAGTGGAAGCGGGCCCCGCCTATGTACTATTCATAGTGAATAGTGACCTAGGTTCAAAATACGATACTTTGCATTGTTAGTGTATGCTTAGAGCATCATGTGTATTTGTACTATACGTTTTTCATTAATAAAGACATTATTCATTATATAGTACAATGTTTTGGATGAACTTGTTTTACTTGGAGTATTAAACTATATATTGAAGTCCATGATATTGGAACAGTGCAGAAGAATCCATAAAGAGTTTATGTAATGAGATTCTTATTGTATGCAAATGTTCAATTTCTAAATATCCCTGATCATAGTATTAATAAGAATGGACATTA
>CANYBF010575610.1:0-13725 GCA_948192965.1 Dalechampia spathulata | reverse complement strand
AAATCTATTTTCTAAATTCAATAAGATAATTACATAAAATATAATATAATTTAATATTATGCTAATTAATATTAAGACATCCATTTTTCAAATTTAATAAGATAATTACATTAATATTATGTTAATTAATATTAAGCCATCCATTCTTTAAATTTAATAAGATAATTATATAAAATATATTATAATCTAATTTAATAATATACTAATCATAATTAATATAAAATAATACATTAATTATAGTTAATAAATTTATTTTGTGCAGTAATTTATGTTAAAAAAATTTATTTTATTATTTATATTTGTTAGATTAATTTTTATATTTATTTTTGATAATTTTTAAAAAGTAATTAATGATAAATTAGTACTATTTATCTTTAAATAAAATTTAATAAGTAATAAATGTAAATAAAATTAGTAATTTTTAACAAATAGAAATAAAACGTATTTATATTTGAATAAAATTAGTAGTTTTTAACTTTGAATAAAATTTAGTAGCTAACAAATATAAATAAAATAAGTAGTATTTATCTTTAAATTATGAATTTATAATATTTTAATTTATTAAATTTAATAGTGATATAATATACTAATCATAATTAATATAAAATAATACACTAATTATAATTAATAAATTTATTTTGTACACTAATTTATATTAATATTTTATATTTATTTTTAATAAATTTTAAAAATAATAATTATCTTCATGTAAATTTTAAAAAATAATATTTATCTTCATATAAATGTTAAAAAATAATATTTATCTTTGAATTAAAATTAAAAAAAGTAATATTTATCTTCATATAAATTTTTAAAAATAATATTTATCTTTGAATTAAAATTAAGAAATTAATATTTATCTTCATATAAATTTATAAAAATAATATTTATCTTTGAATTATTAAAATTAAAAGGGAGGGGTAGACTTGTATTTTCACTTCCCCCTCCCTCTTTTAATATATATATGATAAAGAAATAAACAACTCGGTGACATTATTCTAGACATGTTGACAATACAAGGTAACAATATTTTAAAATTATTTAACTCAGTTATTTGTTTTTTTAATTTTTCTAAAATTATCATTTTTTATAAATTCAAAAATTATCGGAAAAATTTTCTTTTATTGCTATAGATAAAAATTAGCAGAAAAATACTTTTAATGATAAAATTATTTGTCATCGAGTTAAAAGTTATTTTTATTATAATTTATTTTTAATGAAAGAAAATAAAAAATTATTTTTGTTAAAGAGTTTTTAATAAGAAGAAATCATATAAATTCCTCGGGTTAAAGAAATTTCTTTTAAAACAAATAATCAGTAAGCACCAAAATAACAAAAAAGTGAATGATATGATTTTTCAATAGTAAGAGCAGATTTGTGATTATTATGTAAGAATGGATTAATGATAAATTTTGTTCTTATTGTAAGACATGATTAATGTGTTTGTGGATAAATGCCAAAACAATTGATGATTACGTTAGGGTGTGAATTTGACATGTTAGAGTCACGTGAGAAGTGTCCTCTCATGTCCATGTCCATGTGCATTTTTATCTTTTATCTTTTATCTTATCCAATCTTCTCTCTTCTCTAAAAGATAAGGCATTGTTTGACATCAAAAAACTAGTCGATTTCTTTCTTAGAATATCATGATTGAATTTGCAGTTTCCTTCAAAATTAACCAAAATATCCTTTTCAAACTTTTCTTTTCTTAATTTGGTGACAAACCATAACCTTATCTGCATACATCATATGAGAATATGCATATAATCTTGTACAAATTACTTCATTTTAATGAAAACTATAAGCTCCAATAAGGGGACCATAGCCCCTTCCATTTCATCATTAACCGCAAAGAATGGTCAATTATATCAACAATAATTATTTTTCCTTTCATAGAATCTCATAGATTACATTCAAACAGACTACACTGATGTAGTTTTGCAGGATTTCTCCTTTACGTTGGCATATACTTATTCCAATAATTTCGTGTTCTGTTCATCTCATGATTTTATTTATTTTGTTTAATAAGGTTCGATCTTAATTTATTATTTAATCATAAAAATCAAATCATAATCTATTACCAATCTTTTTCGTAGATAAAATTTGTAGGATGATTATTATTTTTCTATTGAATGTTAATTTTGTATCATTTTCTTCCATCAAACTTTAACAAATTTCAATTTAATTCCTTGATTTTTAACAATCTTCATTCAAACTGAATTTAAATTCAACATCATTTTTGTTGTTTAATAATTAAAATTAATACCAATTTTTATCAATTCATATTCCTATAATTATATCAATTCTCATGTTCAACACATGATAATTCTTGAAAAAAATCAGAAAATTTGCATAAAATCATTCTTATTATCACAATTAAAAATCCCATCATTTTTAAATAAAAATAAATATCATAACTGCTTATGCTATACATCTTTCTACAAAGACAATCCTCTTTATCCTTAATATGAATGTGCATTACACATTAATAAAAAAACCTTATTTTTCACAAAACTAACTTCAAAAGCCATTCAAATATCCGAACATGTAACACACGTGACATATAACACATTTCTATAAAAGAAAAACTGAATATGCATAAATGTCATATCTTGAATATGTACAACCCAAACCCTTAGATAAAAATATCATCCAAAATATGTACATTCACACTCTAAATGTGTAAAGAAATAAGCTTATATAGGAGTAAATTTGTATTGTTCAAGAAGTGAAGAGAAAAGGAAAAAAGTCATAATAGCTAATGAAAAGGGGGCTCATTATTAGCTTTACATCTTATCTTTATCATGCTAGGACTCATTAGTATTGAAGGTAGTGGATTTTATCTCAATATTGTACCACATTAGTCGACCTATCAAATGTGTAATCTCTTAATGCATTTAGGTGTTCATTTGCTCTAAACGAGCTTACTCCTCTTGATCTACGTGGTGTCTAAGTTTACATTTGATACAAATATTAAGACATATATATATATATGCATAAGACATAAATGAATATCACAATATGTACTTATCCTTAACTACATCTCTTGATTGTGGTAACTATACACATGCCTTTTAAAAAGGTACTACTTCTTCATAAAATGTCCAGAAAAGTCCCTAGAATCCTCACAAACATCTAGTTTGATGCAATGTTGGTCAATTAGCTCAAGTAATAAGCTCTAAAATGTCAAGTTTGATCATTAAGCCTCAAGAATAGTCTTGGGCATTAGGTTCCAACCTTGGCCCCTTAACTTATACCATAAGCTCTAAAATGCTAATTTTAGATTTTCAAGTCTCAATAATAATTCTAAACACTGATTTCTAGCCTTGGCCCCTTAGCTTAAGCTACAAGCTCTAAAATGCTAATTTTGAATTTTCAAAGCTCAACAATAATCTCAAGCATTGTGTTACAACCTTGACCTCTTACCTTGAACAATGAGCTTAAAAATGCAAATTTTGAATTTTTAAGCCTTAGTAGTAATCTTAAAAATAAGGTTCTAGGTTTAACCCCTCAACTTGAGCCACATGCTCCAAAATGCCAATGTTGAATTTTTAAACCTTACTAATAGTTGTAAGCATTAAGTTTCAACTTTAACCCTTTAGCTTAAACCACAAGCTCTAAAATGCTAATTTGGATTTTCAAATCTTAACTACAATCTTGAGCATCAAGTTCTAACCTTAACCACTTAGCTTGAACCATGAGCTAAAAAATGTTGATTTAGGATTTTTAAGTCTTAATTGTAGTTTTGAACATTGAGTTATAGCCTTGAGCTTTAAGCTTGAGCAATAAGCTCCAAAATGTAAATTTTATATTTTCAAGCCTCATTAATAATCTTAAGCATCAGGTTCCACCCTTGACCCTTTAGCTTGAGAAATGAGTTTTAAATGTAAATTTCTGTTATCATCAAACCTCATTGGAAATCCTAAGCATTGGTCCAAAAGTTGATAAACTAAGTTCCAACTTTGGCCAACTATTAGTGTTTTAAATTAAAGATCAAGTCTTTCTAGTATTGGCGAGCTTTGAAGAGATTTATTCTCTTCCATTTTCATTTCCCTTTGATTTCCCCTTTTGTTTTTAATCATTTTTTGAATTTCTTGATTCTACCTAATAAATGCATGTAATATGTTTACGTAAAGATGTGGCCCACTTTGACCATAAACATGTTATGCCATTTTTCCTCATTTTAATTAATTTTGCTTAAAAATGAAATGTACAGTAGCATTTATAATGCTTGATGGATCAAATGATTTGAAACAATTTTGAAGTTATTAAATTTGCATGATTTAGCTTTTATTTTATATTTAAAAGTATTTTTCTTCACATTGTTTAATAAATGTATGACATACATTTCTTATAAATGCATTGTTAGCCTTATGATTTTGATGTATGTATTTTGAAAAATCAATTTAAGTTAATTTGAATTTAAAATGTTGATTTTGATGATGGTATGGGTGTACGGGTTTTCATACAGGTGTACCATTGCTGTATTCAGCATGGTATGAGCATACGGTTGACCGTACCAAGTTTTCTTTGACTTCTTATGTTTGGTACGGGTGTACCAAGTAAGTTTTAATTTGAATTGTATGTATGTGCTTGGTACGGGTGTACTAATTTTGGTACAACTGTACCATATTTTATGTTATGTTTGAAATGTTACCAAAGCAACGGTACGGGCGTACCAACCTTCTAGTATGACCGTACTATATTTTGTGTTTTATTGTAAAATTTATCGAGAGCTCAATACGGGCGTACCAAGTTTGTGGTACAGGCGTACCAACCATTTGGCCAAAATTTGAAATGTGTTTGAAGCAGCGGTATGGGCGTATAGAGTGTGGTACGGCCGTACACGCATTTGCATAAAGTTTTTAAAAGCTTTCTAATGAATCTATTTGGAAGATAGATTACATTATTGCATCTCCAACATCTCTATTCTTCTTTAGTGAGCTTTTACATTATTTAGTTAGCTTGTTCAAGTAAGTTTCTTGGATGCAAACTTAATTTGGATTATATTTATGATTCAAACTCTCATTGTACTTTATCTTTCATAACCTAAGCATTTATTATTGTAATCTTAGGTTGGTGTGTGATTAATGCTTGGGGCATTACCTTTATAATTGAGAGTTGATTACGGTGAGATTAATATTGATTGTAAAGGTTTGAGTGTGAGCTTACAAAACACTAGGGTTTGAATTATTGTTAAAGAATTCATTTATTGTATTGTGATTGGTTTTTAGTGGAACCCTAAGTTTAGACTTAGTAGAAGTGGACATAGGGAAAGAGTTATGCCGAATTACTATAAATAGTGTTATGTTGCCATACTTTCGTAGGACTTCATTTGGTATTAAAGAATTTGGTGCTCATTGTTGATTAGAAGTAACATTCTAGAGCTAAAGATCAAATGGTAGCTCAAAGTATTAAAAGCCAATCCTATACCAGACCACCCTTCTTTGATGATACAGATTACCTATATTGGAAGCACAGAATGGAAGTGTTCTTGAAGAGTGATGGAGTAGACTTATTTAATTTGATTGAGAATGAGTTTTCTTCATTGACAATCATAATTGATGAAGTCATAACTCTTAAGCCCAAGGCAACTTGGACAAGAGAGGAACTCAAAGCAAATGCATGAAACAAGAAGGCTATGAACATATTGTATTGTGCAATTAGTTGTAAGAGTATGGACATGTGTCACATTATGTTACGGCTAAACAAATTTGGGATGCTTTGGAGACTCATCATGAAGGAATGAATTAAGTAAGAACCAAGAATATTCAGCTTCTAACTTATCAATATGAGTTATTCATGATGAAGGTAAATGAGAGCATATCAGAAATGTATAATCGCCTCATTATGATCACGAATGGGTTGATGAAGCTAGGCAAGATGTGTAAAAAAGAGGATATCAATAACAAAATCTTGCATGTTCTTTTGAAGAAGGATTGGGAGGATAGAGTGACCTCAATCAAAGAAGCAAATGATCTATCAGTTTTATCAACCGATGTGCTACTTGGCAAACTCCTTACACATGAGATCACCCTCAAGCAAGGAGTTGAGGAAGATAAGAGAAGATGGATTGCACTTAAAGCTTCAAAAGAAGAAGATGCCTCTTCAATAAGTGAGGGAGAGATTGATGATGAAGTTGCCCTCCTTTCCAAGTGAGTTAAGAACCTTCTCATGAAGAAAAAGAAGTTTGAGAAGGATGGCAAGAAACCATTTAAAGCAAGAAAGGACCATAATAAAAGAGATACATTTAAAAGGGGTCCAGCTATATGTTATGAATGCAACAAGCTGGGACATATGAGAAATAAGTGTCCTTAACTCAACAAGCCATTCAAAAAGAAGGCCTTAAAAGCTACTTGAGATGACGATAGCGAAACTCATGCAACAAATCCGGTGATGGGGGAGCAACAAACCTTTGCTTCATGGCATTCATGGATGATAAAAAGGATGAGGTAACTACATCTTCTCAATCTTACTATAGCAATAATGATGATGATGATGCATTAGAAGCTTTGTTAAGAAAGAATGAATAATTGGCAAAAAGACATAAATCTCTTAAAAATAAGTTTTCATGTATTTCAAAAGAGAAAAATAATTTACAAAATGAACTTGTTTCTTGCAAAACTAAACTTGAAATGTTGAAAAAGAAAAAAAAGTTTTGAAAAGTGAAATTGATAAATTTCAAAAGAAAAGGATTTAATAAAAGATAATCTGTTTAGGTTTGAACAAGGAGGTGTTAAAATCAATTCTATTTTGAAACATCAAAAACTTAGTAGTAATAAAGAAGGTATTGGTTTTAACCAAAATTCTTCCTACACTTCTAAGGGAACTATTTTTATGAAAGCATCCTCTTCCACTCAAAAATAAAAGGATTTTAAAGGCAAGAGTGTTCATACTAGGACCAATAATATGCATAACTATTCATGCTCATGCAATAAAGGTCATTCTCATGCATCTAGAAAGAAGTATGCTCATAATCATTCTAGGTTTAAGAATGCCGTTTGTCACTATTGCAATAGGAAAGAACATACAACCAGTAGATGCTTCATTAGGAAAATACATTAGAGTTATGATGATATGTATGCTTCTAACCCCTAAGGACCCAAATACATTTAGGTACTTAAGAAAAGATAAATGCATTTATTTTGATAGGTTTGCTTGAGATCTAAGAAAAGTGTCAACAAATGGTATCTTAACAGTGGATGCTTAAGGCACATCACCGGAAATGCAAGCCTATTCTCTAACCTAGAGAAATAGGATGGAGGTAATGTCACATTTGGAGACAACACCAAAGGTAAAGTAGTTGGAATTGGTAAGATAGGTAAGGATTCTAAATTTTTAATTAATAAAGTTTTACTAGTTGAAGGTTTAAAACATAATTTACTTAGCATAAGTCAACTTTGTGATAATGGCTACAAAGTTATTTTTGATCCTAAGGATTATTTTGTCTATAGAATTTATGATGATAAGTTAGTTTTTCAAGAGGAAAGAATTAAGAATGTTTATATAATTGAGTTAGAATCCTTTACTAAAAAAAATGTTAAGTGTCTTGTTTACATAAGTGAGGATTCATGGCTATGACATAGAAGGCTTGGACATGCTAGCTTTGAGAGAATTGGAGATCTTGAGAGGATGAACATATGGTTGGAATTCCAAAGATTAAATTTCTCAAGGACAAGGTATGTAAAGCTTGTTAAATGGGAAACAAGTAAAATCCTCATTTAAGGTAAAGAACAAAGTAACTTCTACAAAACCTCTTAAACTTCTTCATATGGATTTATTTAGACCTACTAGGATTGCTAGCTTAAGTGGTATGCATTATGCACTTGTTGTGGTTGATGATTACTTTAGATTCACTTGGGTTGCATTTATAACTCATAAAGATGATGCATTCAATACTTTTTAAACATTGATTAAAAGAATGCAAAATGAAAAAGGATATTATATTTCATCTATTGGGAGTGATCATGGAAAGGAATTTTAAAATGAAAACTTCAAGTCATTTTACGATTTGCAAGGCATTAATCATAATTTTTGATCTCCTAGAACTCCTCAACAAAATGGAGTAGTTGAAAGGAAAAATCAAACTCTTTATGACATGACATGTACAATGCTTAATGAGTATCAATTACCATTATACTTTTGAGCCGAATCGGTCAATATTGCTTGCTATGTTTCAAATAAAGTTCATTTAAGATCTATTTTAAATAAAACTCCTTATGAGCTATGAAATGGTAGAAAACCAAGAATTTCATACTTTAGAGTATTTGGTTGCGAATGCTACATTTTGAACATTAAGGATAATCTTGAAAAATTTGATTCTAAAACTGATGAAGGCTTATTTCTTGGTTATGCAACATCTAGTAAATCATATAGGATATTTTATAAAAGAACTTTGGTTATTGAGGAATCTATGCATATTGTTTTTGATAAAACTAACCCTTTGGTCCAAGGAAGGATATTGTTGATGATGAAATAGGTATCTTATTGGATCAAGAGAAGGAGCATGAGAATCAATAAGAAGTGATCCTAAAGGATGTTGAAGGAAGAGATTAATGAGCTTCCTCCTCACCTTGCTACAACATAAATCTCATATGATCTTCCAAAGGAGTGGCAATTTCCGAAGGGATACTCCAAAGAACTAATAATAGGTGAAATATTAAAAGGGGTAACCACTCATTCTCACTTCAAAGACATTCATAATAATCTTGCATTCATTTCTCAAATAGAGCCTAAGAACATAAATGAAGCCTTAACTGATGAAAACTAGATGATTGCTATGCAAGAAAAGCTTAATCAATTTGAGAGGAATGAGGTGTAGACCTTAGTACCTAAACTTAGGAATGCATCAGTCATAAGAACTAGATGGGTGTTTAAGAATAAGTTAGATGAGGATGGTGCTATAACTAGGAATAAGGCTAGGTTAGTGGCACAAGGATATAGTCAAGAAAAGAGAATAGACTATGATGAAACTTTTACACCGGTAGCTAGATTAGAAGCTGTTAGAATGTTGTTAGTATATGCATCTCATATGAATTTTAAATTTTTTCAAATGGATGTTAAAAGTGCTTTTCTTAATTGTTTTGTTGAAGAAGAAGTGTATGTTGCACAACCCTCTGGTTTTAAAGATTTCAACTTTCTAAACCATGTTTTTAAACTTATTAAAGCCTTGTATGGTCTTAAACAAGCTTCTAGAGCTTGGTATGATAGATTAAGTAATTTTTGATTGATCATGGTTTTGAAAAAGGCAAAGCATACACAATACTCTTTATTAAGAACTATAAAAGTGATATTTTACTTGTACAAATATATATTGATGATATAATATTTGGTGCTACTAATGAAGAGTTGTTCAAGGAATTCTCTAAGTGTATGTAGGGAGAATTTGAGATGAGCATGATAGAAGAATTGAAGTACTTCTTAGGACTTCAAGTCAAGCAATGTAAAGATAGAATCTTCATCAATCAATTCAAGTACACTCAAGAGATGTTAAAGAAATTTGGATTGGAAGATGCTAAAGCAAGCAAGACTCCTATGAGCGCTACAACCAAGATTTCATAGGATGAAAGTGGCAAACAAGTGGATCAAAAGAAGCATAGAGGTATGATAGGTAGCTTGCTCTATCTAACTACTTCTGGGCCTGACATTATGTTTGCTGTATGTATGTGTGCTTGATTTCAAGCATCTCCTAGGGAATCTCATTTGAGTGTTGTTAAATGGATTTTCAAATACTTGATTGGTACAATGCATTATGCCTTGTGGTATCCTAAATGTGCTTTTTTGACTTGATTACTTTTTTTAATGCTGACTTTGTTGGAAATATGCTAGATAGGAAAAGTACTTCAGGAATTTATCATTTTTTAGGAAATTGTTTGGCTTCTTGGTTTAGCAACGAGCAAAAGTATGCTTCATTGTCAATAGCTAAGGCTGAATATATATCTGCTGGTTGTTGTTATGCTCAAATGATATGGATTCAATAACAATTGAGAGATTCTAATGTTTGTGTGTCTTGCACTTCTATTAAATATGATAACACTAGTGCCATAAATTTATCTAGGAATTCCATATAACATTCTAGGACTAAACATATAGACATTAGGCATCATTTCTTGCATGATAATGTGCAAAAAGGGAAGGTTGTATTAGAATTTGTTAATACAAGTCACCAACTTGTTGACATTTTTACAAAACCCCTAAGTGAAGAGCGGTTGAACTTTATCAAACATGAGCTAGGGATGATAGATAGATCATTTTTGAAGTAGGAATGTATGGTGGACTTTAGGTAATTTCAGAAAAATCTCTAAAACTCTTTAAAAAATTTTGATTTTCTAGGCCCATACAGCTGTACGCCTTTTGGTACGCCCGTATGGATCCTTATGTCTAAATTCTAAAATCTATCGAATGCTAGGTACGGCCATACACCATTATTTGTATGCTCGTATGCTTTAAAACTTCAAAATTGTAATTTCTGCTAAGCCATCATATGACCATACATGATTGTGGTACACTCTTATGACTTATTTATCAAGCATTCCAAGTTTTGCCAAAGTGATGGTACGACCGTACAAAAAGTTCGTATACCCATACCATTAATTTTTCAAAGTACAAATTTCTACCAAAGCTTTCGTATGACCATACGTAAATTTGATATGCCCGTACATGATATAGTTCTTTCAAAATTTCTAAGCGTTTTGAGCTGGTATGACCGTACGCGACTCAGAAACCCTATTTTAACCTACTTTTCTTGCCAACCGTTGCACCTATTTCTTCTTATTTTCTTTGATTTCTCACTCAAATATTCACCAAATCCTTCTAAAGTTATCCTAAATCACTTGAAATCACATTCCCCACCAATTTACTCTTGATTTTTGGTCTATTCACTGAAAAATCTTAGGTTTTTGGTTTGATTTTTCACTGTTTTATTGAGTTTTTGATTCAATTTTAATTTATGATTTTCTACTATTTTTACTCATTTTTTGGACTAGGTTCTTTAGAGAAAAATGTTTAGGATTTAGAGAAAGATGTTTAGGATTGTGTTATCTTGGTGTATTTCAAATTTGGTAGATTTTTATGAAAGTTCAAATTTTTGGTATTTTTCAAATTCTGTCGAATTACTATCAAATTTTTTAAAAATTCTAGTTTTTTTGCAAACACTCCTAATTTTTACTATGTTTGCTCCTAAGTCTCATGGTGGCTCTTCCTCTTAAGGATGAGACAGAGTCAAAGATACTATTCCTCAGGGTTCCGGCCCTCGGGCTAATACTCCTGCTCTTACTATCCGTTAGTCTATCTTGAATGAGAAAGTTTTACCTCATTCTTGTTTTATATGCATTTCTACTCTTCATTGAGTTGGACTTGAGACTAATGTTAGACATTTCTTGGTTAATGTTAGTTGGTCCAATTTTGCATTTCTAGATAACCATTTCATATAGTCTGTTGTACTTGAGTTTCTACAGACATTTTGACTCGATGTGTCATTTGACTGTTCTTTCTGTCCCTTTTGCAAATCCTACAAACTTACTCCTTCTGAGTTTGATTCTATCTTTGATTTTTCTATTGAGGGCATTTCAAATGCCAAATCTACAGTTTGATTATAGTGCTTTTTGGAGAGAGAACGCACTTGATACTCCTTTCCATCCTTTAAGGCTGAAAGCCTCTTATCTTAAGTCCCTCACTCTCTATTACTGTCATCGACTGATCACCTACCTCATATTTGATTGATCAGAGTTAAATAACATAATCATTGGCCTGACCTCATTTTCCTGTTGGTTTGTTTAGTGATTAAGCAGTGGAAGAAATTTAAAATTCTCAATTTAAAACAACAAACCAAAAGAAGATCTTTGCATCAAAACACAGAAGAACTTGTTTAGAGATTAGATGTGACATATTGGATAGTAACCCTTACTTTATGTGCAGATGTCCTTCATTCTTTATCTCTAAAATGTTTATGGTTGTAACAAACCAAAAACCACAAAAGTAGGCAGCCTCCAACAGTATCCACATGAAATAAGGAAGTCTAAGCAAGCAACCAATTGCTTCTATCTCCTTTCCTGTGAACTAGCAAAGAGAAAGAAGAAAAGTCTTATGGAATTTTTTGTCTTCCTCACAATTACTCTTGTGAAGGTCGAATTCTCCTACCACAGAAGAGTGTATGTTTCAACCAAAGGAAGAAGAATGGTGTGGCTTGACCTAATTTTGGTTATAACAATATATTTATACTCCAAAATTAGGTTAAGCTAAAACCCTTTAAGCTTAAGTCAGGCCTGGGCCCGTCTGTGACTAATATGGCCTGTGACTGTCACTTGCCATATCATAGCCCAACCCAATAGCCCAACTTAAACCTTATGGAATTCTTAACATTAAATGTTAAGTTCATAAAGTATTAGATTAATTTCCATAAGAAAATTTTGACTTTTCCCAAAAGTACAAAAATGCCCCTTTTAGCTTGATTCCTCATTTTTAAGTGTGTGACCTCTTGGGTTCCTAATATGTTGGCAACATGTTAAATCTTATAGTTAGCATGTAAATCATGAGCGGTATCTAGTTATACATCATGATTACCCAAATATTAGGAGGTCAAATATTGGTTTGACTTCAACCCTTCCATATCAGACACCATTGCAATAAACTCCTTTCACTATCACTATCTCTTTTAGGTTTGAGTATGGATTAATGTCAACTCAATGTATGTGTTACGCCCGCGTTTGACCCCCTAGGAGTTTTAGTAGTATTGTATGCATGCTTGGATGTATACGTGCATGTATACATGTGTTGCTTGCGTATGTGCTATGTATTCTGTGCTTATATGTGTGTCTTGAGGATGTATTAGATGTGTATTTGATGTGTGCATGATGGCATGCATGTTTGCTTTGGTTAGGAGGTATTTCAGGTAGTCGGGGAGTGCGTTTGAGGGTGAGAAGAGGAGTTGTGAGAGGCGTACGGGCGTACGGGGAGGCTGTACGGCCGTACGAGACTGGGAAGCTGAGGAGGCTAGGGCTCCTGGAGGACGTACGAGCATACCAAATGATTGTATGGCCGTACGATTGCTCGCAGGAAATCAGGTGGGACAGTAGAGCTCTCAGGAATTGGGGCGTACGGGTGTACCAAAAGGGTGGTACGGTCGTACTGCAACTCGCAGGAGTTGTGTTTCTCAGGCTTTTTAAGTTGGTACGGGCGTACGGATTTCGGTACTGGCGTACGCGACTTAAAATGGCCTTTTTAGTAGCAGAAACCAAGCCTTTTTCTTATGTTTTATTTCCTTAAACCCTACCAAACATCCCTAAACCCTAACCACTCACCGGAGAGGGGTTGCTAAGCACTGAGATAGGGTGAGAGCTAGAAGCTGAGGCTAGAGTAGGTTAGCGTGGAGATCGAGGGTGAGTGATAGAAGTTTTCTATTTTTAGGTTTGTGCTAGATGTTATATTGTTTATGCTCGGGATTGTGTGTTTGTGCTAGTTTGTGCTATGGGCTATGTTTTATGCCTTTTGTTTGTTGTATAGGGCTTGTATCCTTGTGTTTCGGATTGGGGATGCCGTGAACTGATGCTTGGGGATTGAATTCCCGATGATATTGCTTGTGCATGCTTTTGATGTGTGTGATTGTGGCTATTGGTTCCGAGAAGGAACGTATGTGTGGATAGGAGTTCCGGAAAGGAACGTACCTTGTGATTAGTAGATGGTTGCCGTGTAGAATTGTTATATGGTTGTGTATGCATATTGAATGAT
>CANYBF010575569.1:0-16635 GCA_948192965.1 Dalechampia spathulata | reverse complement strand
TTTATTTTTAATTAAAAATTCAAGTATAATACTAATTAAAATTTTATTATAATCATATCCAATTTTTAATAATTTAAAAAAATTTAAAATATTAAATGGTGTAATAATATTGAATATAATGAAATAAATATTAATGAATATTAAATAGCTACGGAATAGCGACGGCATGTTCCGTCGCTATTCCGTAGCTATTTAGCTACGGATTAGCGACGGAATATACCGTCGCTAAGCCGTAGCTAAATCGCGACGGCATGTTCCGTCGCTATTCCGTAGCTATTTAGCTACGGAATAGAGACGGAATATGCCGTCGCTAAACCGTAGCTAAATAGCTACGGAATAGCTACGGCATGTTCCATCGCTATTTAGCTACGGCATGTTCCGTCTCTATTTAGCGACGGCTTAGCGACGGATCCATTTCCGTCGCTAATCCGTAGCTAAATAGCTACGGAATAGCGACGGAAATGGATCCGTCGCTAAGCCGTCGCTATTCCGTCGCGGTTAATTTAGCGTCAAATGGTTTAGCGACGGAATTTTGCCGTCGCTAAATCCGTCGCTATATGATATAGCGACGGCAAATACCCTTTTAGCGACGGCAAATTGCCGTCGCTATTCCCCACATTTTTGGTAGTGACTTAGATCAACAAGCCAAGTAATTTATTACACATTAAAATTGGGTTATTAATTCATTTTAAAATTATTTCACATAAATGCAACCATATATATATATATTACATTTAATATAGTTCCCAAAAAGAATAATTTTAACTTTGTAGTTCATACACATACCAACATGAGTATCATATATAATCAATCAGATTATTAACGTCATAACAAGCCTTCTATTATTAATTTCATCTAAACAGTCTTGGTCATTTGATTATAACATGTTTATAATACGAATTTTATATGTATCTTTGATCCACACTAACTAACAAAGAGATATTCATTTACATGGACAGCAGCTAATTACTCATACACTCGTGTGTCATCTGGTAAGTTCCTTCCATGACAATTCTATATATATAAACAATGCACTCTTGGATACATTTATTTCACACCATTTCGACCCATGGAATAACATACAACTAGTCTCAAGTAATCAAGTTTACTGCATGTAAGTTATAAATTCAAGAATCTTAAAAATTCAATATACAATACTACTGTACCTTCAAACTTTTCCTTCTAAAACTGATCTTTATCTTCTTCAGCTAAGAAGACGTATAGATAGAGTGAATTGTTGTAACAAGGACCTAATTCCATTATTTCCTTTATCTTTCCTTTGTAAAACTCAGTTTAGTTTAATGAGTTTTCTTTAATTCCACTATTGAACCAATATTAATCTCTTAGCTAGTAGGTTTTATACCTATATTTCCTTAATTCAGTCAAATTAACCTTACATCCAACAGCAAATGGTTCTCTCTTTCTTCTTTTTTTTTTTTTTAAAGTGTACTTTCTTCCACATATCTTTCCAAGCATATTATATTGACTGCCTATGCATACTTATATATGTGTATATATATATAGATACTACCAACTCTACCTAACTTCCAATATAATTACTTTGCCAATAAGAATAGTTTAACAAATTCTAAATCACTAGTTTTATCATTTTCTTAGATTATAATATCTACAATTATATAAAATATTAAGTCTAATTTAATTAATCATCAATTATTCTAAAGATTTTACGCATGTAACAAAATAATTTAAATATTAACTATATTTATCAAATTATTAATCTTATTTAATTAATAATTATTCTAATAATTTAATCGCTATAATCTAAAAATATAACTTAAACGTAATTATGATCATAATTAAGATAATAGTGAACGTGGATGTTACAAAATTTGATAAATATCTATCTTTTTTAAAGTTTAAAAAATCACTTTGTTAATTATTTTTAATGAAATAATTGTTATATATAAGTCTATATAATCATATTATTTGATGAAACTAGTGAAATTATCATTTTGAGGGAAAATTTTGAAATTTTAAAAACAAACTCTTTTTAATTTTCAATTTTGATAAAATTTAAATCTTAAATATTCTTAATATATAATTCAATGTCATATCAAATACGCATCAAAATTAATAACTTAATTTTTAATTCTTCAATCATGTTTGTATCCAATAAAACATTAATTATATAAACGTATGTACATATTGTATGTTTAGTCACAATATTATTAATTTTAATACCAAACATAAATATTAAATCAAATAACATATTTCATGCAAATATTGTTATTTTCATTTCAATATAAACATGTAATGTGTTTTCCATTTCATGCAAACATAATAATAATAATAATAATAATAATAATAATAATAATAATAATAATATTATTATTATTATTATTATTATTATTATTATTATTATTATTATTATTATTATTATTATTATTAATTCTTTATACACATTTATATCTAACAAAATAGCTATAACATATGTAATCCAATGATAATATTTTTTTATTTTCTTTGAATTAATACATTTTTACATTATATAGACAAATTTTTCTTACCTTTTATCTGCAACCTTAATTAATTACTAAATCAGTCCCCAATTAGTCATTTATCTTCGTAGATGATCTAAAATAACCAAGTTCTATATAAAAAAAAAAAGTTAATTATCAAAAAATAAATAATTATACTTATACATTTATATTAATTGTTTCTAAGATCACTTTCTTTTTTAACTTTTTTTCCTTTTTTATCTATATTTTATTAACACATATAATCATTTAATCAAATAGTTTATTTTTAATTATAATTTATTAAAAATAACAATTTCTCAATGATGTTCGAAACTTAAAAAATGATGATCTTTATATATATTTAAACAAATACATTTATATTAATTTATAAACACATAATTATTATTTTTAATGAATATAATTATTTTCATGACAATTGATTTTTTTTAACAACAAAAATATTTCATTTAAATCATTAACAAAATTTTAATGAATTACCATCATCAAATACCTTAACAAAAATAATCCACCACAAACTTACAATAAAAAAAGCATATCTAATAACTAATATTATTTTCCTAAACCACAAAAATAATCCACCACAAAGAATACATTATTTTCCTACTCTTTTTCCCTTTAAAAAAATTATTTTTAAAAAAAAATTTATCTTCTAATAACTAATATTATTATTTCTCATGCAAATAATTTTCTAAACATTATCTAACAAAATAAAACATAAATATCCTACTGAAAAATATGTAACATACCCATTGAATAAATAAATATATCAATTCAATAATTATAATGAAATAAATCAACAATCAATTCTTTCATTTTCTTACAATAGAGAATTTTCCTCAATGTACATAATAAAATTTTTAAATATCACCTTAACATTCTCTATCTTTTGCCTTTCCCTTTTTAAAATTTATAAATAAAATTTGAAAAAAAATATTTGGTTGAGAGGAAGAGGAGAGGAAATGAATTGTAAATGAGGAGGATTTTAATGAAAGTAGAGAATGGAGGACAATTTTGCAAATTAGGGAAGGATGATGAAAACTAAACTAGACCCTAAACTCTTTACAGCTTCTTGATAAATGTATCTTGAGATCCCAAACTGTAAAGCCCTCATGTCAACTACAGACATTAAGAACCCATCAAATTTGGGTCATAAGAAAAACAATCATGACCTTGAGAAGAAAATACCATATTTTCCAAAATTTATCAAAATAATATTTTCATGAAAGAGCCCACAAAGAACAAGAAAAAAGAACTGAAAAATGGATATTCATTTCATAAATTATTTTTATCATGCAAAATATGATAATTTTGAATGTGTAGATTGATATAAAATAATTAAACAATCATTAAACTTTTATTGTAATAATATTCTGGATCGTTGTTTCCATTTCCACAGGAAGCGACTAGTCCATGCTCGATGATAAATACTGTTATCACCGTTGATGAAGAAATTGTTGAAATACATTGTACTAACTTTCTGTCAAGTTCTGAAGGTGATACAACCTAGAATATATGCCTTCAGAAATTGTTATCAGAGTTGAGTGAGAGCCCATCTCCACAATCTTACCTTTATCCATAACAACAATTGTATCAGAATTTTTAATTGTTGACAGCCTGTGAGCAACTGTGATCTGTGTGGTTCTATACAAGGAGCTTTCATTGTTGTTGAGGTTTATCGATTCCAGGGCACTCACAACAGATCTTTCAGATTCAGCATCCAGGGCACTTGTTGCTTCATCCAGGAGCAAAATTGCTGGCCTTTTTAGCAAAGTCCTTGCAATGGATATCCGTTGCTTTTGTCCACCTGAAAGTTGACATCCTTTCTCTCCAACAACTGTATTATATCCGTCAGGCAGGTTGCTTATAAACTCATTAATGTTGGCTTCCATTGATGCCTTGATAATGTCTGCTTCAGAAGCTTCCTCGTTACCATATGTGATGTTTTCTCTGATTGATGAACTGAAAAGAAGTGGTTCCTGTTGGACCAATCCTATTTGTTTCCTCAACTGTCTCAAATTGTATTCTTTAATGTCCTTTCCATCAATTAGTACCCTTCCTTTAGCAGGATCATAGAATCTGAGTAACAAAGCTAGGATTGAGGACTTTCCAGCTCCACTTGGCCCAACAAGGGCCACTCTTAAGCCGGCTTCGATCTTTAAACTGAAATTACTAAGAACAGTCACTTCTGGTCTCGAAGGGTAATTGAATTTGACATTCTGAAGTTCTACTCTTCCCGTTATTCTCTTGAGATTTGAACTTTCGGGTTTATCTGGTTCAATTTCGGTTTTTCTATCAAGTGTTCCAAATGTTGGAGTTAGGACATTGATAGCAGATATGACAGTAGGAATCAATGTCCATAATTCTGTGATTGAAGGCACTGTCAGAGAGAAAATTTGGTAAGATCTTATCCCATCTTCAAAGGATGCTTGATTTCTTTGGACTAAACGTGTTGTGTACCACAAAGCTACAGCATGAGCAATGTTCCATAAACAAAGAGAAACACCTTGAATGAGGCCAAACTTAATGCTTTGTTTCCTACTCTTCTTCTTTGGTTTTTCGAGACATATTTTGGCCTTCTTCATTATGTGCTCTTCATGGCAAAAAGATGCAATAGTTCTAATGTTTGCTGCAGATTCTGAAGCGAGTCTAACAAGTTCGGAATGTGCAGCAGTCGAGTCACCTGAAAATCCTTTTGCGGACTTAGCTTGAATCAGCCCTCCAATGAAATGACAAGGCATCACCGCCCAAGCTACTAGCCCCATTCTCCAGTTAACAACCATGCTAACAACAGTTGCAATTAATATGGATGAGACACATTGCACAATGACAGACATGCGATCAGCAATGATCATTTTGACCATGGAAGTGTCATTAATGATCCGAGAAGTAAGTGAACCAGCACTGTTCTCTGGTTTCTCAAACCATGCCAATTCATTGCATAGTATACCTGTGAATGTACGTATTAGTCTGCAATCTTGTCATCTCATAGTTTGATCATTTAGATAGATTACAATTCAAGCAATTTGCTTAAAAGCATATAATAGTTCAGATCACAACAAAGTTACTGATAATCGAGCATATTATTTGAACCTTTGATCATAAACCCTTTGACTTGAATAACGATAGATCAAATGTGACAAGCCACATTAATTCACATTTGATGAGTCTTACTCGACAGATATGACCAAGTAAAGGACTCACAAATATATGGTCGAATAGAGTACTCACAAATATATGGTTGAGTAGAGCACTCCGAGCAAGTTGAGCATGCAAAGCAGACAAATCATAGTCGCACAAACGATTGTTATATATAAGGTCTCCTTGAATTTTGGAGAAATTAGCCTGGCGAAGCCAGACGTTGAATTTAATGTGGACAAATATATACAATCCATTTTATTATGGGTTGATCGCCTGTTTGATAAAGCTATTCATATCAGCTGACAGTTATTACTGATAGTTATTACTATTAATTGATAATTACTAACTGTTATTACTATTAACTGATTATTACTAGCTGTTATTACTATTAACTGATAATTACTAGCTGATAGCTAATTAATTAAAGTAATTCATAAACTTGTATGTAGTTATTGTTTTAAAAATATAAAATGATAATTAAGGACATATTTTTTGTTTTGTTTAATTAAAAGTTTATCATGTAATAAGTATTGATTTCATTAATAAATTAAAATTAATTAATATAATAAGATCAAATAATAATTTGATTTTATTAATTTTGCAATAAATTTAAGTAGTTATTTAGATGATAAAAGTAAACTTTGATAAAATTTTAAAAATAAAATTTAAAAATAAAATTTAAAAATAAATATTTATAAAAAAATAAATATGTAGTTAACATAATTAATATATTAATAAGAGAGTATTTATATAAATTTATAACAACCATTTTAAAAATGTTAGACTTTGATAGTTATTCTCAGCGGCTACTAATTTACCTAAGATTAGTTAACCTCATTAATTACCAAATTAGCTGTTAGGAACGAAAAAAAACTAACTACCTTAAAAAATAACCCAAACACCTCTTTAGAACTATTTGATAAAGTTGATAATTAATAGTTGTTGTTGTTATTAATTGATAATGGTTAGTTGATAGCTAATTAATTAAAGTGTTTAATAAATTTGTATGTAATTATTACTTTAAAAATGTAAAATGACAATTAAGGGTATATTTTTATTTTGTTTGATTAAAAGCTTATCATATAATAAGTATGATCTCGTTAATAAATTAGAATTAATTAATATAATAAGATCAAATAATAATTTGATTTTATTAATTATGTAATAAGGTTAAATAATTATTTAGATGATAAAAGTAAAATTTAAAAAAAAAACTAAAAAATAAATATTTATAGAAAAAATAATTGCATAGCTAATATAATTAATATAATAATAAAAAGAGTATTTATATAAGTTTTTAATAGCAGTTTAAAAAAAGCTAATCTTGAATAGTTGTTCCTGACTGCTGCTAATTTACTAAAAATCAACTAAGTTCTATACTTATTAATTATTAGGAACTCGAAAAGTTAACGGCTAGCCAACTCTAATCACTCTCTTAGCCTAAATGCTTAATTTTCACAAGGATTTATTTGAAAATTCAAATTTTTGATGTATTAAAATAGATGTTAGATTTAAAAAAATAAGGTGGCAATTGCCCACCAAGCTTTAAAGGTTGCTCCGCCACTGCATGTTAGCCACATCACTAATCACGATCTGGTAACTGCATGTGAGCAGTTACGCAGATGACATATATATAAGTTTGCAGAAAAAGGTTAACTCTCTACTCATATTCTGATTTGTTTTATCTTCATTGTTGGAGATTTTGCAGGAAACCATTTTTCTCTCTTTAAAGCAGAAAAGCTACCGTTATCAGTGACATAATGCTAAATATTCACTTTACATGTAGGATATAGGAGTGGTTATTACCTGAATATAAAGCTTGTCTGAGGTTTGTCATGGCCTTCTCCCCGATGACTCCGAAAAAGAAGTGTTGTAAGGTGTGAGTGAACAATGATAGCAATCCTATCAAAGCAAAGATCATTGAATACCATCCAACCCGTCTCTTTGCATCCTTTTTGTAGTATGCAACTCCAACTGTTATAATGTAGAATCCAAAAACAGGCTTTGAAATGCCAGAGAAGGCAGCTGCAACTGATCCTATGGCAGTTTTTAGAAGTTCTCTTTTTCGCAAGCCAAACCAGATTCTGAAGAATATTGCAGACTGGGTTATCTCTTTTTGTTCCTCTTGCTTTGGTGTTTGCTGACCCTGAATTACAAGGAAATCACCAAGCGTGCAATGGAATTCTTTGTTTGTCAGTGTGAGTTGTTCGTTCATTTTTACGTGTTCTTCAGTATCTGCATCTCTGTCAAGCAATTTACTTGGTTAGGTTGAAAACTTCTAGCCATTTTTATGAGTATTGTGTTGAACGAGTGAATATAGTATCAAGTGTCTACGAACCTCAAATCGTTGCTGGTTTTGATATTCTGCAAGCTAAACAAGCTGCTGTAGAAGTTGTTGGATTGAAGCAAGCTATTATGTGTTCCTGTGTCGGTAACTCTCCCATTCTCAACAACTGCAATCATATCTGCATGTACAATAGTTGACAACCTGTGTGCAATCAATATAACGGTCCTTCCTTCCATGGCCTTTTCCAAGGCATTCTGAACCAGTTTCTCTGATTCTGAATCAAGTGCACTTGTGGCCTCATCAAGCAAAAGAATTGGAGGGTTTTTCAGAATGGCTCTTGCTATGGCAATTCTCTGCTTTTGTCCTCCTGATAACTGGACTCCCCTTTCGCCTACCTATTCACAAATTAGTTGGAAACATAATGCAAATATAAAGAGTATAGAGAGCATAAAAAGCTGAAGAGCTAATGACGGAATCTGTTGAGTAATTTCGAAAGTCAACCACCTCTGTTGAATATTGATTCGGAAGCTGCGAAATGAAGGAATCTGCATTTGCCATTATTGCTGCATCTTGGATCTCTTGATCGTCGGCATCCGTTTTTCCTACTTTCAAGTTTTCCCTGATAGTGCCAGCAAATAATGATGGTTCCTGAGAAACCGCTCCAATATTTCTTCTAAGAAATTTTAGATCAAGATCCTTGATGTTGTTATTATCAACGAGAATTTCCCCTGAATATTTATTTATTTCGTTAGCCTTATCAGTTGATCGGAGTCGTGTATTTGGCTGTTTTCTTAACTTGGAAAACTTCATATGCATGCAAAGAATAGGCATCAAAATGCATATTTATGGATACACAATAAATGAACCATATTTATCAATTATTTGAAATTGATTCAATAAAAATTTACTTCCAACTTATTAAGATGATGATTATTCAACAAAAAAATCATACTCAAACTAAAACATGCTTCATATATTTAAACTATAATTCAGTTCATTATTTTAAGTTGTAATTATATATATCTTAGTAGTTATATAAATATTAAAATATGTATTTAAATTTAACCATTAATAAAAAATCAGAAAATTTTATAATATATTATAATTTTATTTATAAAATTTTTATTATTTTAAAATACAATGATAAATAATTTATTTTTATAATTTATATTTATTTAATTTGTTTAATTTAATTAAGTTTATTTAATTTTATAATATATAAAAAAATTTAGTAATCTAAACTTAGAATCAATTCAACAGAAGAAACAAAGGAGGAGCAGACCTTTGATGGGATCATAAAATCTTGCTACGAGAGAAATGATAGTGCTCTTTCCACAGCCACTGCTACCAACTAATGCGACCGTCTTACCGACAGGGATGGACAAGGAAAAGCCTTTGAGAACCTGAGCATCTTTCCGAGATGGATAAGCAAAGTGTACATCTTTTATTTCAATGTTGCCTTCCAACTTAACAAGTGTCTTTCCTGTTGGTTCATGTCTTATCACCGACGTCCTGTTTATCACCTTGAAAACTTCAGTTCCTGCAGCTTTTGCTTGATTGAAAACTTGCATGTCTGGTGCAGCATAAGTGAGTGATCTGCCAAGTAATTATTGTATCAAATTGTTTGTATATATACACATCTGAAATCTTAATCGATAATCTGTTCCATAGAAGGTAATATAGAGGTTATTCATCCACTAATGGAAGTTTGATAGTTTAAATTTATTTAGTAAACTACCCAGTTAATTTGTTAATTTAAATAATATTAATCTAATTTTTAATATATAATTTTTAATTAAAAATATTTATAGGATCAATCATTTTAATTTTTAGTCTATTAATTTATAATTTTATAATTTATTTATTATCAATAATTTAATTCGATAATAAATAAATAAAATCTAAGTTAAAGAAAATTCTCCGGGCTAACTTACAGTAAGAGAAGTACTTACATGGCTCCAAAGAGAATGCACATAACTACAGCAATAACGTCTCCTCCACTTGACCTTTTTGCAGTCACAACAATGGCTCCAATCCATATGATCAATGCCCATGAAGAGAATGTCACTGTTTGAAACATTCCGGTCCCAACACCCTTTATCAGTGCTTCGTGTCTACTTAGAGACAGCTGATTGGCCATTGACTCTGAAAATGACTTGATTGCTCGGCTCTCCCCCACGAATGCAAATACTGTCTTGATTTGGGATATGCTCTGCAAAATTATAATAATAATAAATTAACGAATATTAATTTTTCAAAATTTAAATATGGTGTATGAACTTTAACATCTTAATGTTTGCAATCCTCATATTGAAATTTTGAAAATTAGGCAATGGAAACTTTGTTACGTCCCATGGTTTAAAAAAGTTTGAACACTTAAATCGTCAATTTTGATATCAACATTATATAATACGTCAAAAAGTAATGTCAAACTCCTAAATCGTTGAATTACCTGTTCAATCATTGCAGTTGCTTCTGAAAGGTAAACCAGTCTAGTAGTTGAAATGTTATTCATTTTCTTGGTGTAAGTGGCCCCAATGATAAGGACCATAGGCACAACTAGCAAGGAGAGCAACGATAGCTCCCAAGAACAAATGGCTGCTATCAATATTCCAGAGAAAAATGCTGCAAAACAAGATATGAAATGCCCCAACTGCCAATAAAATTTGGGTTAGCACATAACTATGTACCGTTTTCTGTCTTCTTAGAAGAGATGTTGATTTCATGCATAGATATGTTGCGTAATCCATGGCCAATGTATCCTTATATCTTCTAACGAATAAAAATAAGATGGTAACACCAATTTTTAGTGGAGACAACTAAGGTGTTCCCCTTATTGAATTGAATTGATTGTGTGATTGATCGTGATTCTTGCCTAGCGATCTTGTTATTCTTCCTTGCCATGGAAAAAATTAAATTACGTACCTTCTCTCCAATAGCATCTTGAATGACATTCATGTGATTGGTAATTCCAGTGATGATTTGTCCACTTGTTAGATCAGTATCAAAAGCCCCAATCTCCTGATTTAACATAGCTTCCAAGAATGCTAATCTTAGTCTTGCTAGTTGTCTTTCACTTGCATACATCCAGCACCCAACCTCTACAAATTTCCCAAAAACTTTCAACATCAGAACTTAATTGATCCACATCATACTTTGCTTTGCATCTTTCATTCACTTTTCTGGGAAATTCTGCAGATTTACTAAGAAGGATTGAGCTTGAACCATCTCGCTTTTGCCCGAGTTACGAGGGTCGGGTATAAATTTTGAATTTCTAACTAATACAGTAACTACTAACAAAGGGACGGATATTAGTTGGCGGGGGATACAGTAACTACTATTGATTTAAAACAACTAGAATTTTCCGTTTAAAAATTAAAATAATAGAATAATATAATAAATTATTATAATAAATATAATTATTAATTTTATAAATCTATTATTAATTGGTTCAATTTAACTTTTATAGAGGAAAACATATAAATTTATAAATCAAATCGATATATTTTTTTACCAATTAAGATTAATCAATTAACTAAATTAATAAAAAAAATTTATCAAATTATTAATAGGCTATCAATTGAATTAAAAATTCATTAAGTAATTTATATTGATTAATCAAATTGAATTGAAATTTTACAATTAATTCGTTTAACTAACAAATTAGCAAAATTTTAAATATTTTTAGAAAAAAATAACTTTGACTAGATTATATTTAGAATATAGGTATAGCAAAAATAATGCTTTTAAAAAATTATTATCATAAATTTATCATATATTATAAAAAAAAAGTTATAACTTTGAAAAAGATATTAGTTTAAAAAATTATTAATTCAATTAATTAAATTAATAGATAACTTTATTAATTATTAATTCAATTGATTAATAAAAAATTAAAGCATTAACCAAAATTAAATCAATTTTTTAAGGAACCCATTAGTTTGGTCAAACTTCAAATTCATGACCAATTTTCTATGAAATAATGGGTCGATTTTCATGTAAGTCTCCATGATGTCACAGCAGATATGGATAATGATATCATTTAATTTTGTTATGTATCGTTATCTAAATCTCAAACCATTTGGCAACTTCGAACAAATTGAATAATCATTTATCATAAACATCTTTTAATTATATTTTTTTATTTTTAAATCAAATCAATCTTTTTATTATAAAATTTTTAAATCAAATCAAATAGATGTAATTAGTTCAATTTAATTTTTTTAATTCATATTTAATTATTTTAATTTTAAATTATAAATTTTAATTTTTCAATTTAAATTGAATTACACTAGAATTCTGGATAATATAAAAAAGATTTTTCAACTAAATATCTAAATGAAATTAAAATTATTACTCCATCACTAATATATTCCCACAATACTTATAGAATTTTGATTCAAATGAATTTCCCACGATATTCCCTCCATTAAATAGCATTTCGATTCAAATGAATTTCAAAAATTTTATAGAATATTATAAATTAAAATTATTATTTCATCATTAATATATTCCTACAATATTTAAATCGAATCAAAAATCAAAAATTGAAATTTTTTTAAAAAATAACTGAACCAAAATTGAAAACCAAAATACCAGACTGAAAATACTAAATATCATCTATGTTTTCAATTTTTAGATTTTTTTTGCTCATCTCTAATTATTTATTTATAAAGGAAATAATTATTTTTAGAAAAAAAAATTAGACCAAATAAAAGGTCTAATGAAATAGTTACCTAGTATTCCAGCTGGGAAAGTGGCCAAAGCCATGTACCACACGAACGGAACAACCTGAGACGGTTAAACATATTATACCCATTTCATGTAATATCCAAGTTGGAAATTATACAAATTATCATTTTTTTAAATTGTGACTTGTAAAAGTCACTTTATCATATTTATTATTTTATTTTATTTTAGAACAAATTTTTACAATTGTATTTCTTTACTTGAAATTTTGTTTATTTAAGTAAAATATTATTAAGTATCAATGTTAATTAATGATTAATGAAATCTAATCAATAATTATCTATATATAATTGATAAATATATTATTTATCGTTAGAATAAAAGAAATAAATAAAAGAAATAAATAAATAAGTTGAAAGATTAATGTATAAAATAAATAAAATAGTAAATTAATAAAAAGATTAATGTATAAAATAAATAAAATAAGAGATAAGACGATAATTGATAAATATATTACTTATCTATACTTTTTAGATTTATAAATACATATTTTTTGTATTTATTACTTATTCATATATATTTAATATTTTTATTATTTTCAAATATGTAGATATGAATTTACATGCATTCATAAAAAAAAAATAAACCTAAGCAAAATGAAAATATATAAATATTAAAAATATAAAATACATGTTTAAGAAAAGGTAAAAATTATAACTTTATATGGGAAAAAATTGAACACATAGGTAAGCAAAAGATATATATATATATATATATTTTTTTTTTTGCTATGAATATGTAAATAAAATATTTATATATAATTTTCATATTATTTATATATAAATATATGTAGATATTTTGGTAAAACTGGTCCTTTTGTTTTAGTAGCCATAACTTAAAAACTTTTAAGAACAAACCATTTTTAGGATATACTTAACATGTTACAGCATGCCGCACCAATATATTAGAAAAGATATCTTTCAAGGAGATGCAAATCTACGTTTTTTTTTTTTTGTTCTTCAAGAGGAGAACATCACATCAGTTGTGATAAAGGTGAAGCTGTCTGCTGTAAAGATTTCTTACATGATCTAGTTTATATCTAGTTTATGATATAACATGAAACATGACTCTACAGCTTATTTGGTAATTTTTGGCTACCAGGATATATGAATATTAACTACATAACAAATCAAACTTCACTATATATATATAGCCATGCACATGCATACCTTGTCAAGCGCCTTGACCATGACATGAGTGTCATAGATGTTATTCCCAAAAGCATCAAGTGCTTTCCCTAATAATAAATACCCAACAGGCTGAGCCAATCCATGCACTATTGCACCCACCGTCCCCAACCCCATTAGCGTCCAATCCAACCCATCTGCATACCCCAAAAGCTTCCTAAATGGCAAAACTTCACTCCCCATCTTCTCTTTCTTCGCCTCCATTACCACCTCACCATCATCACTTCCATTACTACGGTCATTCCCATCGCTCTTCTTCTCTTCTTCTTCTGTTATCCATTCTTCGGACTGAGGGAATGTTTGCACCATTTTTTTCACACACAACTCTCAATAATCTATATCACTGTTGGCAGTGCGTTATTGTATATAATATGATGAGCAACAAACTTAGTTTGGTTAGATAGTATTTAACTCATGAACTAATGAAGACGTATGTATTTGAACTTTAGTTATAAATATAATCCAAGTATACAGCAACTATTTCAGGCCGTTACAAAAATGGGTTTTAAATAATCATAGTAAAAGGTGAGAATAAAAGAATCGTAGGAGGGATATGCCAGTGCATGAAGTCGAAAGAATGGTTTATTGTTGTTGGAAGCAAGTGATTGGTCTTCGTTCAAGCTGAGATGCATAGAAGCCTGCTGCTCACATAAAACAAATCGCTATGCTCCATGCGTACAAATTACTTCTGCTGGCAAGCTTGAGCTTATCGATTATTTTATATTTATATACATATAATATCGATAAGAAACTTTTTTCCTTTCGAGGAATGTCATGGAAGAAATTGTGTGTTAAGGCACTGAAACTCGCATATTTTTAGCATCATATCTTAATTCTATTTTTGTTATGGTAAATGAACTAGTTTTCTATTTTTGTTTTCCGTTGCCAGCCATGACTTGTAAAGAATCCGAGATGGACAATGATAAAATCCAAGGCGGACAAACATAGACGAATCAACTTGTAATTATACCATTCACTGAATTTAATATTGGAGGATTTATGAATAATACGTTGCATGATTGATAAGAAGTTTTTTATTTTAAATTTGAAAATGAAATTCTCTATATCATAAAAATTTACTTTTTTATATATAAATATTTAAATATTCGAATCAGTTATAACAAAATAAAAATAAAAATATAATATATATATGTATTTACATTTATCTATCAAATTATATTAAAAAAGAGAAGAGGGAAATGTGAAAATACAAGTTTATCCTCATCTTTTTTCCCTTTCAATTTTAATTTAAAGATAAATACTATTCTTTAAAATTTGGATGAAGATAAATATTACTTTTTAAAATTTATTAAAAATAAATATAAAAATTAATCTAACAAATATAAATAATAAAATAAAATTTTCAAATGTAAATTAGAACATAAAATAAATTTATTAAAATTAATTCTATTTTATTTTAATAATTTAATAGTAATAATTTAAATTTATAATGACTAATTTTTAAGATAAAATTATATGAAAAAAAATATTACTGATGATTGTTTTTAAAAATATAAGGTATTTATTAAAGTTAAAAAATATTATACATTGTTAACATATAATTTACCTTTTTTAATGAAAATCCTATGATTATTTAGGATTTAAATAATCTAATTATCTAAATTATTAAAATTTTAAAAATAATAATTATATTAAATTTGTAATAAATAATTTATAAGAGTTAATTTTATTTTATTTTAATTATCTAATAGTAATAGTTTTAATTTATAACAATTAATGAAATTATATAAATAAAAATATTATTTATGATTTTTTACAAAATATAAATATTTATTAAATTTATAAAAAATATTTTTAAGTGATACCAAAAATACCTGATAACCATAAATAAAGATATTAAATAATATTTTTCTACAAGTATATAATACTTAAATAATAAATATTAATTAAAAATTATAAAAAATATTGTCATGATAAAAAAAATTTTTAAAAGTAAAATATGAAATTATGATAAATGATTGGTTAGTAACTATAAAAGTTTAGTAACTATAATAAAATATGAATAACCCAAATCAATTTTGTTCATTGAGTATGTGTGACGTTTATGAGTATTAAAAATTATGTAGAAATATATATCAATTAACCAAAAATCAAGTATGATATTTTTTATACAACTAATTTATCATTTTATATTAAATGAATTATAATAAATAATATTTCAAAGTAACCTACACATTAAATACTACTCGGAACTTGCTAAATTTGTGAAGAGAGGGAATAAGACAAAACACATAATAGCATAATACAAAAAGCAAATGACTTTTCAATCTCCTTCATTATAATATTATTTAGTGGGAAACATTTCCAATCGAATTTATGATAAATATTTGTGCTCTGTTATAAATTTACAATGAATAAAATCTATTACAAATTTAATATATTTTTATATATTATAAAAATGAATTTTCATTAGGGTTATGGTAAATTTAATTAGAAAAAGTTAATATATCTATTATTTATTAATCTTTTTTGTGATTCTATCATATTTAAAAGTTATCTTAATTCAACCTATCAAAAATTTGAATTTATTTAAAATATATCTAACCTTTTCTTAATGTTAAGTTAATAAGGAAGTCATAAGAATATGGGCTTAAAAGAGCATAAGGTAAGTATGTTGGTTATTTTAAGGCTTAATTTTCATTATTAATATGTTTAGACTTTGAAAATAGTAAATTATGAAATATGTTAAGTTAATTAAAGGATATGACATAAGAATTAAAGTTTAAATGAAGGAAATATTAAGAATTATTAA